>BLKR01002445.1:0-195941 GCA_011170035.1 Teleogryllus occipitalis | reverse complement strand
CTCTCTCTCTCTTTCTCTCTCTCTCTCTCTCTTTCTTTCTCTCTCTCTCTCTTTCTTTCTCTCTCTCTCTCTTTCTTTCTCTCTCTCTCAATCCAGTACGAATTTTATTTTAGTTTTTCGCCATGTTGTTGCAATTAGGAATATTCCTTTATAATAAAACATAATTCCAGAATAGATTAAACCAGTTTCAGGAAAGACCTTGCTTTATTCTAGATCTATGTGCTTATATAATGATACAGCAAATTATTTTTTTGAATTGGTACTGGTAGTTTGTTTTATTCTTCGATCTGGTAGTGCTGTTTTTTATTTCAGGGTTAGGCTGGTTACAACTGTAGATATTGTATTTATTATTCTTCACATTATTAAACATACAATCTGGAAGGGCAAAATTAATCTAAATATCTGGTGGTGGTGGGCCTGGTGAATTGAAAAGATGTGCAGACTTATGAAGTTTCAAAAAAAAAACTATTAAATGTGAGGATGAAATGCATGTAATTGTGCACACCTGGATATTCTAATTACAATGAAATATCTTTTTTTTACATTCTTACAGTATACTTTTTCTGATGCTCATTTTTCTGTTGTGACACTGTTTTCCTCCTGTCAGGCCCAAATTTACATTAGATTTGCTTTCCACTGTTAACATAATAGGAAGAATAATGAAGATCCTCCTTTTTTATTCCTTAATGCAGTCTGTATTTATAGACAGATCTTGAAGTAGGTCGTGTACATTTTTTTCGAAATCATGAGTAGTTTACACATGATTTTGTGTAATTAATTTTCAACAATTTTTCAACAATGATTTATCTTAATTACAACTCCAGATTTGTGAAAATTTTCTTGTTGTGTTTATCAAAGGATCATAAGAAAAGTGATAGTTTTATTTTCAGCAAATGCTGAAATTTCAAAAATTTGGAAAAGTACAATATTGGAGTTAAAGGCCTTTTTCTTAAAGAAATTTTATTCTAAAAGATCAGATCTTTAAAGAATATACAATTAATTAAAAAGAAAGTAATTTCCTTGTAATTCTGCTTCAAGGTAATGCAAACTATAAAAAATCTTACCTCAAAAACCCTCCAAATTTTTTCTTTAAGTATTTTCCATGGATAGCACAAGAGCATAGAGTATTCTGATTAATGGCATTGTTCTTGTATGTTGTAAAGTTGGTTGTCACTGGTTTTACAGCATCAACTGATTAATCACTTCAAATTTTTCTGCAAGTCCATCACAATTTTAACTGCAATAAAGTGTGTGTGCGCATGCACCTGGAGAAAGTCTGTGTAGATAAGGACTATAAAACATCAAAACCTGAACTTCTCATTAAAGATCATGGATGAAAATACAATTCACACACAATATTCTGCCTGTAAAACTTAAAGCAGAAACATGCTATGGTGAAAGACTCTGTAAACAGATTAGTTGTGGTAATGGGTTAATCCTGATGGCTCAGAAAAATTACCACCATTGGTAAATTTCAATAACCAAGATGCTTGAAAAATATTTTTTAAAAATTGCCAACAAAATGTGAAGTCGGTAGCATTAATATGTACAGATCAACTTCTCCTTCACCAGACATGCTCATATAGCAAAAATGGGAGCAAATGTAAACAAAATTGTCACTGGTAGAAATGGATAACCAGGTACAGCTATCTGCTATTCATAAATGTTAAGATCGTGATTATCGTGAAAGCATAGCTGATCTTGTTACTCTGCATGTCTTGTTGATATTTACAAAGGGGTCCAGGCAGTAAGAAAATGAGATGCACTTTGACCAAAACCGAGATACAGGAAACCCGCATTTACATGAAATCCAAGAGCCCAAAATAATTTGTTTGTGTTATTAAAATTTGTGCTGTCCGATTATGTATACATATTTATTGCAATGTTTCTTTGTCAGCGCCCAAAATTTGTGTTAGGGTGAAATTTATGTTAAGTGAATTATATGTATACGTTAATGAGTAAAATTTATAAACTGAGATTTGCTGTGGCTGGTGTGGATTATCTTGTTACTGACCCCAGCCGCTACATTCTTGATGTTGTACTTTATGTGACTAATGCATGGTAAAGGGTGACTCCAAAAACAATCTTGAAGTGTTTCTACGATTTCAAATTCCGCAGGAAAGACGTGGAAGAGGAGCAATTTGAACAGGAATATTTGTCCAAACTGAGAGATTGGTCAGTGTTGAACAAATTTTTCTTTAGAGAAATTTGTGAAGACACTGATCCAAAACCTGCTGTCCCAACTGGGGAACAAGCATATGCTTAGCTAAGCAAAATAGCTATTTTGAAGCAGAGAAGGTGCCTTTAATACCCTTTAGAAGTGGAAGATATTCTGCTGCAAAAGTAGATGACTATTTTAGATTTTTTAATTAGTTTAATATAAAAGTTTAAACCCCCTGGAATAAAGGATATAAGTGCTCTTTTACCCTATAGTTGATTTACTTTCCTGCATTATTACCCTATATGTCTGTGAAAAGAAAAGAAAAAGGTGTTTCTCTGCATTTAGTTCCCAAGGGGCGAAACTGTTTAATGTATTATGTAGTTTGTATCCCTTAATAGTCGTGTATAGTACTTGTGTGGAAGAAGAATGTGAAAATCTAGTGTACTGTATTTACCCAAATATAAGATTACCACTGATTTTTGAAGAGTTTTCCTGAGAATTTTAAAACTAGTCAAGATAAAATCACAAATTGTCAAATTGACTTCAAAATTGTCTTGATTTTTTAAAACCTTTTGCTTGAGCTATCACCACTATATGGCTCCTTAAAATCATCACAATTGTTTTTGTCATTACTACTTTCATCCTCGCATGTAATCATTGTTTCTTTCTTGACCTCTTCCCATACTGTGTCACACTTTACTTTTTTAGCAACCACCTTGGAAAGTTTTGTGTAAAGAATTTGTATTTTTAAGCTTTCATAAAACGACATTAAGAATGTTTCTGTGTTGCCGAATTTTTTTCCTCACAAGAGTCTTAGTGTGCATTGATTTTTTTTGTATCAACCACTTATTTATCACATTTGCTGCTTAGTGTTATGTCAACATTAATTTCTTGTCATGGAAAGATATAAAAACAAACCCCAGCTATCTAGGCTTAATTTGCGAATATAAGATGACCCTCTAATTTTTGAATGAGATTTTATGGGAAAAAATCGTACACTCAAGTAAATATGGTGTATACTTTCCAGGAATCTGTAAACTTAATGTGCCTGCAATGATAGGATATTTAGATACTACCTGCTATGAAAAATGTTTCGTTTACTATCTTGTTATGAATGTTAGGAATGACCTGCCAGAAATAAAAATCTGAAAAACAGACCAATTCAATCGCTGCTTTTGTTGCTATGCTCCCTTTATTTAAATACCGATAGGTCACTTTGTGGAAAATTGAGAAGAGTCAGCGAATTTCATTTATAAGGAAAAATAAGGAATTTGTTAAGGTCAAGAAAACTTATTAAATTACACAAATTTGCTTACATGTCTTCAGGACTTGACTATAACCCTGGACAATATCATTTCTGTTGATATCATTTACTTTGACTTCTCTAAGGCTTTCAGTAAAGTTTCAACACACAGTATGCTACACGAACATCAGTTCTTGGCAATAAAAGGGAAACTTTGCTTGATACAAACCTTTCATGAAGACCATAGTTGATGTGTTAGAATTGGAAATGGTCGTGTAGGAGGACAGTTATAAGGAGAAACCTTCAAGGCTATGTACTTTGCTCAATTCTGTTCATTTTGTACACTAGTGACTTGCCCCGAAATATGGAAATAGGTTTTGTGATGTATGCTGTTGATATGAAGTTTTATTCCAACCCATCCATCAACCACTTGCAACTTCAATGCAGTTCAACACTGAACTATACAGTGGCTGATCCTCCTAAATGATGCCAATTGATGTGTTATGTATATTGAGAATAATAACCTTAAGCTTCCATATCATATTGGTACTAGTGTGCTGTCGTCATTGAGTTATGAAGGACCTTGAAATTTTTAACACTGAAGATCTCGTATGAGATACCCATATATCTTATATTGCCGAGAAAGCTAAAAAGATAATCTTCATGATTCACAAAGCTTTTACTTACAATGATAACAAGTGAATATTGCCTAGTGACCAGAAATACTTCTACTATTGCTGAGCAATAAAAGAAAATGAGCTGACATAATTGTGACGTGTAAGATCTTACTCGTATTATAATGCTGATGTCCATGGAATCTTTCAAAGGTAACTCAATCTCCAACTCAGGCCACTCTATGAAACTGATGAAGACAAGATTGAAACTAGCACAATACAAAAATTTTCTCACTTGAGTGGTGGACTCTTGGATCAAACTTCCAGAAGCAGTGGTCAGTCTCTATTTACTCTTTCAAAGCTTTGTACACCCACTTCTTGAATTAAAATTAAAACTGCGGTTGTAAACTAGTGTGGACTCCATAATCCTGACCTACTTGCGTACATACTTCATTTTTTGTACTTTAATTGGCAATTGTTATGTAAACACTTATTTCATTATTCTTTTTGGGGGGATCTTGTAATGTATTTATATCAGGTTATTTCATACAATATTGTTAATTTCATTGTTATTAATTTATTTGATTTAGTTATATACAATTTTTATCCGTATGTTACATGCGTCGGATCAGAAAATATCAGTATTTACTATTGCCTAAATTATACTAATAAAATTATAAAACTAAATGGTGTAGCTTAAGATTCTTATACTTCATTATCAGTATAATTTTTTATTTGTTAAACAAATATTGATAAAATGGAAGTTTTCTCATTGAAAGCAGACTGCTGACAGATGCATAATGGGAGGTAACAGTATTTGAAATTATAGTTCTGATGCTTAATGCAAGAGAATCTGTGATACCACAGGAATGGTGTTACAATATCTACCCAAGTCCTGCTTTTATTAATATTTCCCTTACAAACTGAAATACTCAACAAATTTTGTGAGGAGAAAAATAAGAAAGTCCTGGAAAACTGTGTAAAGTTCAACAAAATAGTGGCCACTCGGTATAACTTCCATTTCAAGCAGCACGTAATGCAAAATCTGTGGTGTTCACTATTTTAACCCATCTGTTCACAGCGTAGTCCTTGCACAGCGAGAAATTATAATCTTAATTATTTCTATTTCATTCAATAATAATTGCAGGCAACAGTACATAATTTATTATAATTATTGTAGTTATAGTAATCGGGGTCTGTCGATAACTGAATGTAAGACTTCTCCAATTTCTTTTTGGAGCAAGTGAGATGTCTTTCTGTCTAGAGCATTTTAAGAGGATTCTCAAAAAGTGTGTTTTTATCTTAAGCACTGTAAATATGTTTTGAGATATTTTAAGCAATTAGAGGTGAATAAGTTCCATTCCTTTTGACACAAATCAATTGCCACTATTTTTAACTGAATCTTGCAGAATATTCTAGAAGAATCTAAGGAGAAGTGCTGGGGTCAAGGTTTAAGGTACTCACTGATGTAGTTAAGAGAATTACTCTTTCTAACAGTGAAAAATATATAATGTTGCATAATTGTCACATAAAATTAATAATTAGCACTTGGATATCCTTTTGTGATATGTACAAAATTTTCAAATAGTCATGGTTCTCCACAGTTCTCCATAAAGCAAAGATGTAGATATTTACAATGGAAATATTTTTCCTTATTTTGTGTATTTTGGTTCTATCGTCTTTTTAATTCGTTTGATCAATCTTAACATATTTGGACATAAATACATGCATTTTATTCACACCTGATGATGCATCAAGTCATTATGCAAAACATGTTCCAGAATATGTGAAAAATAAAACCTTTGTTGAAAATTTTGTGCCGTGTCAAAAAAACCTGACTGTTAAATTGTTAATTATGCTTTCAAGCGTGAATTGTTGAAGACTTCATTTATGAGATTGACAATCATTAATAATTGATATGTTAATAATTAAGATTAAATTAGTTTTGCATTGAAATTTGCAAATAAATTTTAAAAAAATAATTATTTTTCACATAACTTTGCTCTTGAGGATGTCCAAGCCAGGCGACAGAATAAAGTTTAAAATTTCTTTTATTAAAAACTTTTGTGGTTCAAATTTTTCATATGAAAATACCCACCAGGGGCACCATGCAAAACAAGTTATTAATCATTTTCTCTTCAATTAAAATGTTAATCAATTCTATAAGAACCTTTTCAAACTAAATTTATAGTTGCATTTAATTTTGTGATAGAAATAGAGGAATGGAACATTAATATACAACACCATCTTTGGGTACTTCAATGAGATGAAAAGCACTAAATGCTTAAAATTTCTGGATCAAAGAAAGACAAAGATCGATGACCATGCTAACAATGCATTGAAATTTGAATTGCATGCATTGAAACCATTTTTCATTACGGTTTGCTTACAAGTAATTCCTTTTTTAATTTTATTTTCTCTCTCCTTTTTGTCTTTCTCCTTTTCTCATCTCTTTTTCCCCTTTTTAATTTACTTTATTATTAATATTGCAATGTCTTGGTCCCCCCCCCCTCTCTCTCTCTCTCATTTGTATAAGAATTTTACTGTTCACAAAATAATTACTGACAAAAATACCAGAATTTGATCATTATTATGAAATTGTAGGAATAGTAAGAGTGGCAATTGCTTAGTTAATTCATTTTGTAGTTTTATTAATGTTGATATGAAGAGTTCCCCATTTCTTTGAGTGTTGTTGTTGTATTTTTAGATAGTAGACTATCATCAGGGAAGGGCTTTGCTAGTTGTTTGATAAAGATTCTTGAATTTTGTGTAGGGGACTTAACTGTTTCTAGAAAACCTTTGAAAATTACAATAAAATTAATTTGTTATAGTAAATGTCAAAAGGCTCATGTTTTGTTTCAATTAAGTGTTAAAGTTGTCTATACAAATTCTTAAATATGTAATTTTCTATTTATAATACATGAAATACATTTTATAGTTTTAGATTACTGATGTAAGAAAATGCATAAGAATGCTTCTGACAAAAAAGAATGCCATTAACATGTGCTAGAGAATCAATAATTCAGTTTTCTCAATTGATAAAATTGAATATTGCTGTGCACTGTTTTTCAAATGTTGTAATTAATGCAGTTAACTTAATTTAGGAGATTGTTCAGCTTTAAGAAATTTATATTTAATAATGGTTTGCTGATTTCTTTTCTTTCAGTCAGTCTTTAATTTTAATTGTTTGTATGTATACTTGTGGACAAAGAGATGGGGTCCTAGAGGGTCTCAATGTTTGCTCTTTCTAATGCTTCCATTTAGATATTGGTCGTTATACAGCTGGTGTTTATATGAATGATTTCATTGTTGAGTAAAAGAAAAGCCCTTAAAAATTCCTTGCTCATTTTGTCGGTCTTGTGTTGCAGTGCTTTGTGGGACATTGAGACCGGGCAGCAGTGTACCTCCTTCATTGGACATACTGGGGATGTGATGTCCCTGTCCCTGTCACCTGACATGCGCACGTTCGTTTCTGGAGCGTGTGATGCTTCTGCTAAGGTAAACTCATAAAGGAGGCCAGGGAGGTGCACTTTCAAAACGATTGCAATTTTATACAGTTTTTTGTTTTTATTATCATTTTATTGGCGTATCAGCCATTTCTTGCCATGCTACATGATCATGTGTATTTTAGGATCCGCTTTTTAGTTGTAATTCCTCAGTACGACAAGGTTGTGAAGCCTTGAAGTGTGAATTATGAGGTGATAGGATGATAATGAGGGATGAAGGGACAATCACAAGTATGACCATGCTTACACAGGACTCAAACCTGCAGCTGCCTTGGCACAGACGACGGGTACCACAACTGTCTGCACCTTGGGGCTGGCTTGTTGTTGCTGTTTTTTGTTTTGTTTTTCTTTTCTTTTTGCTTGCAAATAGGCCATCTCGTGCATGCCTTACATTGGCAAGTGCATGTGGTTCATTAGGGTATCAGTATTAGGCTGAATCCGGTTTTTATCCACCAGGATTGTTAGTCTTGGGGGGGATGAAAGATGGAATGATGATGATGATGATGATGATGATCATTATAATGAAGGATGAATGATGGAATGATCATGATAATAAAGGATGAAAGAACAACTCTCACACACATACACACACACCCATGCCCGAGGTGGAACTCGAACCCTTGATCTTTCCATTTGAGATCGTCATGGCACTACTGCCTTCGTGATGTCAGCTATCCGGACCAGCATTATTATTATTATTATTATTATTATTATTATTATTATTATTATTATTGGTGGTGGTGGTGGTGGTGCAAGGGGGATATATTTTAGCAAAATATATAGTAAAAGAGTATTTCACTTATAATTTATAACATCTAGTGGTTATAGATTTCATTAGCAAGAGAATCTTTGATGCAATTCTATTCTCCCATCTTTTGTCACTTGCATAATACTTTGGAATTCTTTCCAGCTGTTACAATGTTACTGATTTGATTCTTCGGATTTGTTCAGGTTTTATTTTATTATTCTTTGTGTTTGATTTATAGGGGAGTTTTTTTGTTTTTTGTTTTATTTCACTTCTTGTTTTATTTCTTTTTTTCCTTTCCATTTCTTTTCTCCCTCAAAACTGTGTTCAGAATTCACGTAAGCAATTTAATACATTCTCTAAACTAAATGCATCTGAAATGTTTACAAACAATTGTGGTGCCCACCATATTGTGCATTTTGAGTTTGCAGTGTGCATTGGATCATGAGGTCGGTGAATTGTTCTTTACATACATGTCTTTATTCATGTCTGAAAAGGTTTGTTCTTGTATTGTAAAGGCTCCTGCGCGGTTGAAAATACTTATATAGTTTCTTATCTACTGAGTAATTTGATTCTTTAGAGCAATCTTAATCGCTAATTAGTTTCACTTGTATGTGAAAAAGTTTTCTTTATACTTATTTAATCACTAAGAATAAAAGTAGCATGTAACTTAGAGTACTTTCATAAATTTTATATTGTGTGGCCTCATATGCGTGCAATCGTAACCTAACAAAGATTTGTATTTATATAATTTTTACTTAGTGGTGTAGCATATAGAAACAATTCTTGACTATAATATTTTGATTGGTTGCATATTTAATTTGAAAATTGATAACATGTTGAACATCAGCAGTTCTTGTAAAGTATACAATCAAAATACAATATATCACTCCTTAGTAAGCTTAATACTTAAGCCCAACCAAAATGATGATATAGATCCTCCCCCAAAAAATCCCTTAATTAATTTTGCTACAAAACCAGTTAACCTTGTCATCCACTGATTCCAAATTATAAGGATCAACCCAATTACTTCTCAAGAGAAAACTGTTTAGTTCCATGTAATTTGCTTTTTTTAAAAAAATTATGTTTTGGTGCATTGTTCATTTTAAGACTAGCTTGGATGTCAACTCGTTAAACTTGGCGCTGGATATTGCTCATCTTCATCTATTATAGCTTGTTTTTCTCTCTTTCACATATACACTGCTAAAACACAAATCAAGAATTTTATTATTAACATTGTAAATTTCATTAAATGATGGACTGTTATTCAAGAACATATCACTATGTTAAATGTTTTCACAGTCTGTACCAGCGTAACTGCTAGAGATAACTCATAATTGGGATGTTTATTGTATGTATTTGCTGCTGCTAGTGGTGGTATATACACATCCAATTATAATGTCACTTCCAAAACATTTAATTTAATAAATACATGCTCGATATCGTTGTTGTCAATAGTTCTGTGAAAATATTACGTTTAATGGCAATAAAAGCTCCACCCCCACGTTCACAATTGCGTCTTTTCTGTATATAACATGAATTATCAATGATATCAAATATAAAATACTGGCGTTTAACCATGATTCACTTACGTATATAATATAATTATAGTTTGCCGTAGAGGTTAAGAAATTTTTCAGCTTATTTCTCAGACCTCGTGTTCCGATAGTAAATGAGCAATTTTTTTTTCTTTCTTTCTTTCTTTCTTTTTTTTTCCCTTCTTCTTCTTCTTTTCTTTTCTTTGTACTTCTCATTTGGTGTGTGAAAAAATTGTTCACAATTTTTGGTATCCCATTTATGTATTTAAAGGTTTTATCATTAATGCCTTTTTTTGTTAAATTGTTAAGTTCAGAACGTAGAGCGTTAAGAAGGTTTTTCTGAGCATGGGTAAAATTTGGCTTAAATACATATTCGATGCTCACTGGTGGGTGTGATCTTTATCAAGTTTCTAGCTTCAGTTACCGACAGAGTTTTAATTAGAAATGGGCGGATTTTACCTGCTGTTGGTCAACCCAGGCAACGACCATTTTTAAAATTTAGTAGCGTTTCCGATATCTCGTGTGTAATAAGGGTTCTTGCTTTCTCATAATCAACTTGTCAATCAGCTCTGACTTTTCAGCTCTGACTCCAATATGTTGAAAACAAGGACTTTTTTTATGTTCATTAATTCGTAAATTGTGTGTGTTCAAGATCACTTGGGGAATCATTGAATGACAATAATTTGTCCTCGGCTATTTTAACCCTTTTTTTCTAATTGCTTGTCATTGATGATTGATTGTGAGTGATGATTTTATTTTGTTTTGCAATTGTATTTAAATCTAACCTGATACTTACAATACTGCTCTCATTCTAACCATTTCTCTCTCCATTTTCTCTCTAAAGGGAGTCATGAAAAACAAGCATTAGTTCCATTTTATCCACATAGATATTATTATTATTATTATTATTATTATTATTATTATTATTATTATTATTATTTATTTTCAGAATTGAAGAAAAAGTAAATATGTCTATGTCAGAATGCCTGTCCGCTGACAAACACAGTTTCATTGATTTTCAAAGTGATTGATGACACAATCTCGATGAATCTTACTGCTTCTTGTTTGAGCAACGTTAAACACCCTACTAAAAGGTTGTTGGTAATTCCCGGTGTCGTCCTATGAAAATTACGCTTCCTGATTCTGTAACAGCTCTGAATATGTTGAGCAAAAAGAAGAAATTCAACGGCACTGCCTGTATATCTTCTGATAAGACTGTCTGTATATCTTCTGATATGTCAACATGTTCATCTACCTTCTCTTATAACTCAATTGCAAGCTGAGAGAGAATCTGTGTTATAAACTATAGAATTTGATATATCAATGGTGTTCCTGTGATTGTAGACACTCGTCTAGGCATGGATTCTTATGAATGTAATTTCTCGACTCAGGAAATCTGAATAACAGGCAATCCTCAAGTACTGTAAATTATCAGAATGTTCGTGGTCTGCATACGAAGATAAGTTACCTTTCCAAATCATCACCACTGTTGGATACTTTTGATATTGTCATCTTAACAGAGACATGGCTTCATGACACCATATCGGACAATGAACTCAACTTACTAAATCACACTATCTATAGATATGACTGATCTTCTGTTACTAGTCATTACAAGGGAGGCAGTTGAGTTCTTATTGTGGTACACTGTAATTATTTCAGCATGTTATTTGATTCTAAAAATACACTGGCTGAACTTCTTATAAATCACCATCTAAAAATCTTAATTTTGGAAGCATCTACATCTCTCCACTATCCACCTTAGAGGCTTATACTCAGTTTACAGATGCTGTTTACGAAATTTTTTATAATTATCCTATGTCAGAGTTTCTATTGCACGGAGACTTTAACCCTCGTATCAAAGAGGCTCCATTGCAGATTCCGGATCATATTGTGAATGCGTCAAATTTGATAAAACCACTTTTAATTTATAGAAGGATTTTCCTAAGGATGAGCCAAAGTGACAGTTCGCGTAACAAGTGAACATCACATGTAATTCAGAGAAGTATCCCTCTGCCGCGACAGCTGTTCAGCCACGCCTCTTCGTAAAGTGTTTGGTTATGGCTCCCGTGAAGACATCACTATGCACAAGTCTAAGAGTTTCGCTGAGGTATATGCACGTACACGAGTCCGGAAAATATTTAAATTTAATTACGTATGTGGAAAATCTCTTAACATGCTCTCACAATCAGTTAAAGAAAACTGTCACGAATATAAATAGGAAGAAAAATGATTTTAAGCCGGAAACACGTGCACTGGTACACATCTCGCATTCAAGTCTCGGTTTAAAAATTAACATAATATTTATCACACAAAAAGTAAATGTAATGTAATGTTTACAGAAAAAAATAATTTTTACAGAAGAGCACATAACACTGCACTTCCGAATTTCAATTATTTCTTGCGGCGCACTATATTTTTGTCGGATGAGGACATCACAAATGGGAACGTCGAAGCCGTTTACAAGTTAGCCAACTGCAAACAAACGAATGCAGGAAGGGAGTCCATTGGGCTCGAGGGCACAGAACCTTCAGTTATGTTGCCAGCTCTAGCTGTCACTTTGGCTCATTCTTAGGAAAATCGCTCTATACTTGATGTGGTGAATTATTTAAGTCCTGTACAAACTAAGTTTAAAATTTCTTTGGTGAGACACTAGATCTGTTTTTCGTTCATGACGTTAATGCAACATTGAATGTTTCTGGTTGTCTTATTCTCCCATGTGATAACTATCATCAGTCTATCGAATTGTCATTTGTAATTACGTAAAGTTTTCTTGAATTGTACAGTGAAGAAATCGTTTTTAACTTTGATGGGGCCGATTATTACAACATCAATAGATAATTATCATCAATTGATTTTTTTTGTTTTTTCTCTCTCTAAATAATTCACTTACCTGTTCAATATTTTTATGATTTTATTAATACTCTAAATTTCAACTTACATTCCTAGACCTATCAAACTTTTGTCGAGTTTTCCTCCTTGGTTTTAAAGAGTTAAAGAAATTATTACAAAATCGCATTTATCGTGGAGTTTATAAAAGTACTTTAGCTTATTCTGATTACCTAAAGTTTTCAGATATTCGCAAATTATGTAGGGTTGAGGTCATTGATGATTATAAACAATATATAATTAATATGGAAACTTCTGTGAGTTACAAGACTAAATCCTTCTGGAAATACACGAATAGTAAGACTAAATCCTTCTGGAAATACACGAATAGTTAGAGAGGAGTAACAGGATTACCAAACATAATGAAACTTGATGACACGGTTGCAAGTTCAGGTTAAGTGTTGTAGATCTTTTTGCAGAATACTTTGAATCTGTGCATTTTACCAATGATATAAATGATACTTTTTTTTGTTGATCAATACGAAAATTCAGTAATCAACTTGAACTAATTATCTGTTTCCCAAACAGAAACATACTCTGCTATAAAAAAATTTAAAAGTAAAAGAGGGATGGATTACGTGATGGAATTCCGCCTTCTTTTTTAAAACTTTGTGTTGTTCACCTGCCACCAAGATCGCATTTTTTATTTCGTTGTTGCATGAAAGACTTATTCCCAGTATTTGGAAAGTTAAGTTTTATTACACCAATATTTAAATCTGGGAATTGCACTGTGATAAAAAATTATAGACATATCTGTTTTAAGTGCTATCCCTAAAGTGTTCGAATCTATTATAATCAAAAAACTCGCAGCTTTGCTGAATCCTATACTGTTTGATCCGCATCACAATTTTAGACATGAACATTCTAAGACCACTAACTTACTATCTTGTCAGCACTTTCTTCTTGAAAAATTAAATTTAAAAAATCAAATTGCCGGGATTTATAATGATTTTGCCGAAGCTTTTGGTATGATCAACTATGATATTTTATTTAATTTGACTAATAAAATAGGTATTCACGGATCTTTATTAAATTGGATGTCTTATTTGAGTAACAGTATTCGTGTGAAATTTTAAATATCAAGAATATTGACTCTTACTTCCAGTGTTCCTCAAGAGTTCCATTTGTATCTGCTTTTATATCTTGTATGTATAAATGATATAGCATTGCGATTAACTTGTAGTGATTTTCCTTTATTTGCAGATGATTTGAAACTTTACAGATCAATATCTGAAATTGATGATTGTAACTTATTGCAAGATGATTTAAACTGCTTGTACTTGTGGTGTGAGGAAAACAAATTATCCCTGATAGCATCAAAATATAATGTCTTGAGTTTTTCTAGAGCAAGTTCACCAATAGTATTCTCTTATAATATTGATAATCATTTCTTAGAATGTGTCACAATTTAAAGATCTGGGTGTCACCTTTGATCATAAATTGAAATTTAATTTTCATGTTTATCATATAACAAATAAGGCTTTACACATTCTGGGATTTATAGAACATAATTTGACAGACTTCTCGAATCCCAAAATTAAAATTAAAAATTTTATATTCACACTTATTAGACCAATTTCGCTATTCTTCTCCTGTCTGGTCTTCTTTTTACGCTATACACGTAGATAAAATTGCATCAATCCCACTTTGGCATATATCTAGGCTATTAAATAAAATTAATGTTGATTTAAATATGGTTCCTCAAAACAATTTGATTAATTTGTCAAAAGAAATGTTATTACAATATGCAAACTAATGTAATAAATATTATATATATTGAAATACTGTAATACAGTAAATTGGGCGATTGCCTATTATATATAAAAATAAAAGTTTTTGTTACTTTCATCAGAGTGCACAAGCCTCTGGCTAGAGACAGGTTTGGTTACTGATTGACTTAGTGCATGAAACCCTCTGTTAAAACCAGAGGTAGGTTAAATGCAACTTGGAGGCAGGGACGATAAATGTTCCCCGTGCATAAAATATTGCCATCTTAAAGAGATTACTGGGAGATAGTATTCATTGCTACTCATGTGATCATTCACAGGAACTGTGGAATTGAAAATTTCAAATTTTGGGGTGGTTTAGTTCTATGAATAGTGATGTGAAGAAAGTGAACTTCTGAACCTAATTGCTAAAATTGTTTAATTGTTTACTTGCAAAATTTAGTTCACACTTTTTTATTTCCTGAAGTTTTAGTACTCTGACAAAGCATTTTAAGGGTGTCTGTTTACTTTCTGACACAAATTTAAACACACTTTGCACGTTTTATTGTATTCTATGTACATTGTAATTCTTGTAGAGTATGAAGTTGTGTTTTAACTGGTTTCTGTTCTTTTACAGTTATGGGACATCAGGGAGGGGTCTTGCAAACAGACATTCCCTGGCCATGAGTCGGACATTAATGCAGTTACTGTGAGTACGAACATATTTTTGTTTTGAATAGCAATTAGCCTTATAGTTTGTTTTAAGAATGCAGTTGCATACAATGACCATATTAATATGTCCCTGAAGGGAGGACGTGTTAAACTGTATTATGATTGCTAATCATGTGTAGCCTCATGACAATGGAAAATGTCTGTGGAAAGGAGCAAGCTTTCATCGTTGCACTGCAGGAAACTACAGAATATTTCCTAATTTTCGTGAAGTGTGCTGCCATGGTGTTCATTATGGAGTTTTGACTGTATTAACTTCACTACTCCTTTGCAAGTGTGCTTTAATCAGCAATTCTATATTGCCCCATCTCGAATTTAAGTTTCCTCTTACCCGTTTTATGATTCTTGAATTTTATTCGTTATACACACACACACAATGTAGAAAAGTATTGTTTGGAATTTAACACTTTCACTCCTGAGCCTTTATCACCATGTTTACTTCGGAATTTGGCCACTTTGAAGGTATTTTTGGAATTTTTATCAAGGAATAAATTAGAGAGAGGTGTATGAAATTTATGGCAAATAAAATTGTGGAACCAAAAAAGTTTCTACTTACTAAATATAATGTTCTTAGTGTTTCTGTTCTCTGTGTTTCTGTATAATATTCAAACAATGAAAGTGTAGGCATCCATGGTGGAGTCAATATAAACTTGATGTCGCATCCTAGGCACTGATGCCAACATTCACTTCCGCACAGTTTGCCCTGATAAAGATTGCAGAGGGATAGACAAAACATTGGTGTCTGTGCATTGGACACATTGCCTCCAGGGCAGCCAAGTATGTACAATTAATAGGTAGTTGTCTTGTGAAGAAGACTAACGTTTCTTTGTAGAGACAGACAAAAACACCCTCAGCTCCGTTCGTTCTTGGCAACGATACCAAGCACGCCAATGCTGCTGGTTCCGATAATGCCAGTTCTGACACTGCCATTGTTGAGAACAAATGATACCGAAACTTGGCCTGTTATCGGGATGCGCTGAGCGAGTCAAATGAATACTGAGATCTCTTGCTATGTGTTCTTGTGATTTACCAGATTTGTACGGTCACCGATGCACAAGCAATCTAGTGGTACCTGTAGTTTTTGTAGATAGCCTTAGGCTTTTGGCATATATGCAAAATGAGAAACTGAAAAAATAATAATTCTGAAGAATATTTATTTTGCCTGTTGTCATGTAAAGGTATTTTAAGGAATCTTTCTAAGCCTTTTTCATTAAATTTAGTTCTATTTTCTTCTAGTCTTGGTTAAAAATTTGTTTAAATCTTTTTTACTTCCACTAATTCCAGTCGTTTGGCTCCAAATCTTTATTTTTTGACTGAGGATGTCCTTTATTTTTGAATGACATTCTGTATCTTTAGATACCAAAGCTCACTTTTCTCTCAATTCTTTTTACACAAAGAAAAGAAGCGTTGGGTCATAGGTGACAGGTGAGTCGTGAGTGAGCGCTGGGCTCAAATTCACGTTGCAAACATCACTCACTTCTCAGGGGCCAAGTCGATAACCCCAACTTCCGAGGTTGATATCTCACCATCCCAGATGTTCTTCCAGGAAGGTAAGAGAAATGTAAGGAAGGCTCTGTTAATTGAAAGAATTACACGTTAGGTCTCTTTTGTATGCCAGTGATGGAATTAAAGGCAATTAAAACATTTATTTTTGTCATTTCTAGGCTTATATTAAATTACAATATTACACATTTTTCTATGGTGTATAACATGTGTAGTAAATAATGAATTATTATGCATTTCAAATTATTGAAAACTACTCAGGTGTAGTGATAGGGTAAGGAGTTGAATAGGCTGATTTACAGTGGGCACCAATGTTTGGTGCCTGATTTTTTTGACCCAATTCAGAGGTTATGGTGACTTACATCAACGGTTCCACAATCAATTGTGCTCTGTCACCAAAAGACATTTTCACACAGGGAAGAACAGTTCCCAACTCAATTTTGTTTAGCAGATAAGTTTTATCATATAATGAAATAAATACAAAATGTTTAGTGTGTTTGATAAATATGCTTTACATTCGAATTTGTAAGAAACTTAAACGGCTTTCCATTGGGTATGAACTGCATTATTTCTCCCTTAAAGCATATTTTTTTGCTTTCATATGTAATTCGGGAATGTAAACTTTTTGCCTTGTGTAGTATTTTTGTTGCTTACTTGCAAGTAAACAGCAGGTCCATTTACATTATTAGAGATTCCGATTAATAACCTTTCAATATTGTAATAATTAGAGACAAGATTTTTATGTAATTACATGTTTTTTGTCTTTATTCTTACCGCCCTCAATATTTTAATCTTGGCGGATTGTCGCCGTCCGAGAACAATATCCATTTTTTTCATTACATATTTGGTACTATATTACATATTTTGCTGTTTTGAGAATATTTTTTCTTATTTTATCAATTTTCTTTGATTTTCTTGCATATTTTTATGACAAGAAGTATTTTCAAAAAAATCTCCAATTTTTCCTATATTATTACTGCGCATTCTGTTCGAGGTATGCTTCGTGAAGACGCACTCGGATATTCTTACAGCCCCGCGTGCCTGTTTCAGTCATCTCAGTGGGAGGAAGAGCGTGGCAGCGGCAGATCATTTTCACCTTTAGGTGTGAGGTATCATTGACGCTGCGTTCGGTGATCTTTAACCTTAATTTCCAAGAAATCTTGGCAATCGCTGTCGTGCTACACTTTGATGAAAATATTCCGTGCTGCAATGATTGTTTGCTGGTTGTAGATATCGCCTGTTTGTACGATAGCTACTATTGCGTCTAATCTGACTGCTAAACTACATTCCTGGATAACAATTTGTGAAGGTTTAACTACCTATGGGAAAATTGTATGTTAGTGATATTTGTGCTTTTCAAATGAATTTTAAACAGTTTGCATTGTTTTTAAAATTTGCATAGAATTTTTTTATAAAAGTAAGTTCTTATTATGTAAATGGATTTTAATATTACATATCATATGCGATTTTACGTATTTATTACATATTCTTACTGTTTTCATTACATATTTATGTACATATTTTGACGTTTCATACTACATATTTTTCCACTCTAGGAATAATGCATAGGTTAAATGAGATTTATTTTAGTTTTTTATTTTTATTGTATTTTATTGATAGAGCTAAAAAGTTGATTTTCAATTACTTTTCAGTCTCTTTTGCTTTTAAATATTTCAAAAATTGTGTTGTTTTGTTTTATCTCTAAAACTATTTCCAATTAATCGATTGTTTGTTACTTTTCAACCAATTAATGGATTAATTGAAATTGTAATTTTTTGCGATTATAATTAATCAATTACAATTAATGGAAAGTTTTGCGATCACAATGCGAGGAGACTTTATATCACGTACTTCCATTGAGTGGCTAAAGCTGCAGCCTCGACTGCCAAGAACAGCTGAGAGTGGAGTGGTTTCGATTCTTGAGGGAGACCAACATATAGATTTCCTTAGGCATATAAGAAGCATGTCCTTGGAGGTTTCAAGACTGCGAAAGCAAAGCTAGCAAGACAGATTGATAATAGAATGCATTTTGTTCGGCTCTACTTTATATATTCAGACAGACATGCATACATACATCAAGGGTCATAAGGAGCTTGATGAAGATTTTCCATATAGTCAGAGACCAAACATTGCTTGTTGTTAGCAAAACATGGTACATGTGGTACCAGAGTTATACTCAGGCTCTCTCCACTAGCATTAAAACAGTAGCCTGAACCACACTGAGGCATGGGATTGAAAGTGTTAATATTGAAACTTGAAGATTGTTTTCAATCTTACCGTAGTTTTCTCCAGAGCATGAGGTGCATTAAATTGTGAATCCACACTAATGGAAGTAGTTCATAGACCTTATTCGCCCAAATAAGACACTTTGTTCCCAAATATCTAATTTGAAAAAAAAAAATCATTTATTTGCCAATTAAGTCATGTTCATTGGAATCTACGTTTTGACATTTCTTTTCTTGTCAAGAAAGATAAACGCTGGCGTCACAATGAGCTAGGAACCCACTGAGAATATGCCTATATTTTTGAACTGGCAAGTAGGGAGAGTGTAGCGTCACGTTGGCAGCCGTGGGTGGGAGAAGGAGCAGAAGTATCGCATACCTGCGGGCTGAATAGCCACAGTGTTGGGATATATTTAGACCAAGTGGACGCCGGCTTGACCTGGAAGGTCGCGTGGTAGACGCAAGCCTCCCTCCTATACCATGGACGGTCACGTGACGGCTACACAGGTATAAAATCGAGCTGACAAGCTCACACGGGGTTTTTTTTGTTTGGAAACCTCACGCGGTGCACAAAACTTTACGCCCAGGCTGGAGTGTGTCATGCCTCTTGCACAGGTGACGAGGTCATGGTAATGGTGCAGAAGAAGCGTCAGTGGAGGCGGGGCCTCCCTTGCTATGTGGGGTATCCACAAGGAAATCCTTAAAAGTGTGTAGTTTCGGAGCAGAATTTAGTTATTGTACATACGTGTAAATAAACTTGTTGTAATGTCTGTGTTTTTCTCCATGACACCACAAGAGAATCTCAAACGAATGGAATTGTAAATGAAATCCAGCGTGAAAAATACTATTGCTGATACCCCACAATACTCTCAGAATGGAAGTACTGAGATTTAAGAGTTCGTAGTTCACAATTCAATGACATGAATTTGTAATTATTTGTTAAAGCAGCTGAGAGTAAGGGCGGGCAAAGAAAATCTGGTGACGCGAAAGAGAATGTTTGTTGGTGGCATCAGATGAGACTATGAAAAATTCAACATGAAAAAATCAGGGGCAGGGGGAGACGGAGGTCTGCCTTGGGAGGAGGACCAGAAATACACATCGGAAGATGAATATGGTAGCGACCAAAAATTATAGATGATTTTCAAAGAACAAGAAAATAGTGACAGCTCATGTAAAAAGATTTAATATCAACATGACAATGTTCTAGTCAGTAGAACAAGTGATTTTATGTTAACTAAATAGTAAGAAATAGTTATAAAAGGAGAAAAAGTCTCAAATGACATCTTCAGAATTAGGGGGTCATCTTGTATTTTGTGTTTGAGTATGCAGGGTTCCTAATTGTCAGCCAGGAAAATAGAGTTTTGCTGCAAGTGAAGTCCTGTTTTTTGTATGTAGTCATATTTGGTGGTTGTTGATTTTCAATCGGTCATTTCTTTTTTACCAATTCAAATTTTAAGTTAGAAATCGCTAAATACAAATTTCTACATGAATTAATTTAGCAATACTTGCATACTAGTTGAAGTAGTACTAATATCGCGTGCAATCCTTGGTGATCTGCCTAAGAGGATATTCAAAGCAGTTGGATGTCAGCCTGTGGATTAATAGGTAGTATGATGAGGAGAGATGATCATGGCATTTGGGAACCATACCAGCATTCACCTGCATGACTGAGAGGAAACTGTGTAAATCCCAGTCAGGATGGCTGGCCATGAGATCAAACCTGGGCCTCCCAACTGCGAAGTCTGCGTGTTACGCCCTGAGCCACTTTGCTCAGTACTTGTTTACTACACAGATATAAATTGGTTGAATAATTGATTTCAGTTCTATTTAAACTATCACCTAAATGCTGCCTTTTGGCTGGATTGTGCTTAGTAATGTCATCATTGTGCTGGCTTTTGACAGGATTCAGCTTGGTAATGTCTGTTGGAACATGGCAAAAAATAGTTGTCACATTCAGTGTGCACAATAACCACTGATGAGATCGTTAACTGAATTTGAAAATTACATGCAATAGTCTACACACAAAATATGTTGCTACATTTTTAATATGATTTTGAGTAAATAATACACATTACAAAAACAAAAACAAAACAGCTGCTGTCATGAAAATTACAGGTGAAAATCGACTTAAATTGACAAATTAATTTAACCTCTGGGGATTGTTAATTGCAAGGGATAACACTGGCAGAGATGCATCGCGGGCACACACTGTAATGCTAAGCTAATTTAAGATATGATTGCATAAAACCTCATGGTCAGTACAGTACAGTAAAATATTCATACGGTAATAAAATATTGATCATGCTATTGCTGTAAAACATTCAAAATGTCTATTATCCATTTATTTGCTGCTTCCCATTGACCTTTACCCTACTGGTTAAAGTAAGTTAATCATTAAAATCCTGAAAATAACTAGTTTTTTTTCTTTTCTTTTTTAAATACAGTAAACTCTCTAGTTAATGAATTTAAAAATTTGGGTAGTTTGTTAATTATAAAGATAGTTTTGTAAATTATGATAAATTACTTAAGACACATAATTATAAGTAATTTCATTTATTATTAGATATTAATTTTATTGCAAATTAATGTGTTGTCTCTAGAGGAGAAAATAGTAATTTTAGCTTGCTTTATTTGAGCTCTTGATTTAGTTAAAATAGCACATTCATGTTCGTGGAACACTTGCTTTTATTGGAAACGTCGGACAACAGAATAAATCACTAACACATCACGTACATTTGAGCATTTGGTTGTTACTTGTCTTCCCTTTCCCTCTCCTGAATATCTTCATGCATCTGCTCACTCTTATCATTTAGGTTACAAGGAAGTGCTTCACTTTCTTCTTGGACCTCAACATAGTCATTAAATTAAATGTCTTGTACATTCATGTGCAGTACAAGCTCCCTCCATTCATCTTCAGTTTCCTGTAGTTCTTGTCCATCTATTTCATCAGTTGTTGCAGTATCTTGATGGGGCAAAAAGCCAGCTTTCTTAAAGCAGTTGTGTGCAGCATTTGGTGTAATGCTATCCCTAGCCACACACATTCTCTGAATGTACAAAGATTTTCTCAAATGATCAAATGCACCTGTGAATTAAACAACGAAACACAGCTGCTGTGAAGTTTCTTCAATCCCTGTTTAGTTGAATAAAGTAACTAGTATTATGAACCTGTAGAGAACTGAAATTAATTTGCTATAGTGAAATTTTGTTGTAATGAATTGATAATTCATAACCTGAGAACATCTATGAAAGTAATTCTGTTGCATTACTTCAACATAAATTATAAATGAAAGCTGTTTAATTCTAGTTTTTTATATTGTACATTGTTTGAATTGTACAAATTGTACAAAAATTCCTAAGTAATAGCTATGAATTGCTGGATCCAATGTTCTGAAAGCATAGTCTCCAATCCCTTCATCGGCTTGTTAAATTTCAATTATAGTTGCTTTGTCATAGGTTAGGGTACTTTGCCTTCCAATTAATACACATTCACACTTACACACTTATTGCTTTATTTTAATATTATTTATTTCAATTTCCACTAATACATTTATATATATTATTTCACACTATAATTTTAATTGTGATTTATTCATTGTATTTATATTACATTATAGGCAACGGAAAAAATATTTATGTTTCTCAAAATTAATATTGTTACTGTTGCCTCTGATGATCAATGAACTCACAAAAATCTATATTAGAACGTACAAAAGGATTCAAAGTGGTGCACGTTTAACATATTTACCAGAAGAACTTGCAGGGAATAAATTCCAAAACATTATAGCAGAAGACCAAATTAATAATACAAAAAATATTTATTGTAATACAATAACTGAAAGTTCGAATTTTGTTGTGAGATTATTTTAGATGTAAAAAAAAAAAAAAAAAAAAAAAAATATATATAGGAAATACGTGGCACATGAAACTAATTTTGTGAAATAGAAATTTTGTTATATTAGTATTTGTTATGACATTTCAATGTATTTGAGTAATTGGAATTGCAAATCCTTTCTTCACTTACTTGAGAAATCCAAAGGAGTAGATACAAAGTGTGTTCGTGTTCATTCAAATGGCTTTGAGTTGACCAATTTTTCAGTAATTTTGTTGTTTTTTATTTCTGACAGATGAATATTTTAATTAATGTATTTTCTTGAAAGTAATTAAAAATAATTTATCAAATTCTCAAGAGGAAATACTTTGTGCAGTTGATAGTGTTAATTTGTTTACTTTTTCAGTTTTTCCCCAATGGGTTTGCATTTGCTACTGGAAGTGATGATGCGACCTGCCGCCTGTTTGATATTAGAGCTGACCAAGAGTTAGCTATGTACTCTCATGACAACATTATCTGTGGCATCACATCAGTTGCATTTTCTAAATCTGGTCGCTTGTTGTTGGCTGGTTATGATGATTTTAACTGCAATGTGTGGGACTCTATGAAGACGGAACGTGCAGGCAAGTTCAATTTAAAAATCTCTAATAGCTATTATGAACTTATTTAAATCACAGCTTCTGTTCTTGATAAACTATTTTTATTCCTGTGTGTTTAACATTCTTAAGTGTAATGTGAATGTGTTTCAGGCATTTTGGCTGGTCATGACAACAGAGTGAGTTGTTTGGGCGTCACAGAAGATGGTATGGCTGTAGCAACTGGCTCATGGGACAGTTTCCTTCGAATCTGGAATTAACCATGATAAACAAGATATAATACCAGGAACCCAACCAAAAATCACCAAGAAGTGTCGAATACATCAGTTTTTTTTCTTCTTTTTTTAAATCTTTTTTTATTTTATCGACACTGATTAAGTATGGGAGAAACTGTCTTTGCAAGAAAAGAACAAAATGGAAGGGAGTTATCTTCAATGTATCCCTGTGCCGAGATGGATAGAATTTACACATGCGTTTTTTTATTACATTTTTGTTTTGACTGTAGTCTTTGTGAATGTGTGTGTGTGTCTGTGTGCGTGCGTGCGTGCGTGTGCGCGCGCATGTGTGACAGGTGATCTGGATAGAGAATGCATGCATGTCATTTATACAAATGGAATAATATAAAAGATAATTTTAGGAATATGGTATAATTTAAAATGGGAAAATGTGAAGGTATCTGGGCTTGCAATCACTTATATGTAATACTGTTAGCAGAGTATCTTGAAATAAGAATTTGACTGTATGGTTTCTCTGCATTGATATTGAACGTGATATAGGAATGGTATAATTTCACTAAGTGAATTTGTCATACTCAAGGCTGACTTTTATGTATTGCTTGAGTAGGCCCATTTGATATGTACATGGAACAAGTGTGGTTATGTTCACAATGAAATCAAGAACCAGGGACTCGAACCGCACAAATTGAAACCAAAGAAAGCAAGCAGAACATGCCACATACATATATACTGAGCCTGTTGAAGTAATATCTGCTGTTCTAGTGAAGATTTTCAATTCTCATTTATATGCCTAATTACTCCCTCCCCATTCAACATGTTAGAAGAGCTTGAATTAATTTCATCTGTACAAATGACTAAAATGCCTCATTAGAATGTGTTTATTATTTTTTTTTTATATATATATATACATATATATAAATATATAAATGTGTGTATTCATGAATGAATTGTGTGTTGCTGTGTATTTCATGGTGCAACAGATAATACTCTGTTAGCAGCAAAAGCAAGTAGTTTATCGAGTATTGTTTTCCGTAAAGAGCTATCTTGTCGATTGGTAAAATACACATGCCAATTTTCTAGTTGTGGACATGTACAGTTGTGTAAAATTAAAAATATATATTTAAGAATATTGCTTCGGTCAGCACTTAACTTGATACAGACTCAGTGAAACATGTTATTGTATAATCAGTAGTAGTAGTTTTTTGTATCCATGTGATAATTTTCTGTCAGTAACAGGTATTTGACCTTCTCTTTGGTAGCCTCCAAACAATTAAAATTCTGGAGCCATGTTCCAAAATGTAGTTGAACTATGAGGTCCATGTATGATATGTACATACGGCAGGTTTTGGTCTGGAGCTGGCTTCCTCTCCCTCCCCTGCATTGTTCCGAACTAAAGTTTGGAAATTTTAAATCACCTGTCATAAAATTAAAAATTTAAAAAAAATCACGATGTTTATGCTCAAATTGTCTTAACATTGTGATCATATACATTTGTGTGAGTTAATTGGTCCAGTGATGATGTGTGTGGTAGTTTCGTGATTAGTGTGCTTAGTCCTTAACCTGTGTTTTGCAAGATTGAATTTTTATTGAAATCTGTGAATTTCATGTGGTGTTTAAACTTTGTTTCTGCCCAAAATGATGGTGTCTTGAAATTAGGCAACTTTTTGTTCCCCTGTTGAGCTTCAATTTTTAGGGAACAGTTTGTGCGTTAATGATTAAAGCTATATTTCCCACAAATTTACTGTAGTGAGATTCAATGATACATTTAAAATTGGGTTTCTCAATTTAAGATGTGTTCTGTGTTCAGAACAGTTTTTAGTGTTTTGAAGCATGGATTTCGTTAGAAAGTTTAAAAAAAAAAAAAAAAATTATCCTAGGTTCGAGTCCCTGGATGGTTGTAGAGTTATTTTACCCAACTCAGCTGTTTGAGTATTGAAGAGTCTTTTCTTCTGGCATTGTCTTACTCGTTTTTGGTTTGAGTGATGTTCTTGGGAAATTTGGAAGCTGTGGCAGTGTATGTGGGTCCATGGGTCACCCTGCTTGACCCATGAAAGCTGGGAGTTGAGCTATTGTGGAAGGAACAACGCATGTTCTTGTAGTTGTGAATCAGACTTTCTACAATTGAAATGCTGAAATTGTAATAATAGAAATAATTACATTTCTTAGTGCTGTAGTTAATTCTGAAATATGCTTTTTTCATTGCATGTGATTATTTTGACTCTGCTGACATAATGCAAGTAGGTGCTTGCTTGCCTTACTCCCAAGAGCTTTTTCAATGCTGCTTGCTTTAGATAGTGTATTCAATACTTTCTCTACCAATTCCATGAACTGGCAGGAATTGTTTCTTCTTAGCTGGTTCAGTGAATGCTCTTCCAAGAAATCTTCTACTTTATTTTCGGGGGAAATTTTAAATGGCCTCATATTCAAAAATTTTTCTCAGCATTTGAACAATTCTTTGATTGGATTGTTAACAAGGCACCATCTAGTAACCATAGGTAGACTGCTCCTGTTGAAAACGGTGGTTGAAGCATTATTAATAATGTAGCAGCTATTGAAACTGTCAAAGAGACTTGCTATTTTGTTTCATTCTGCTTAACAGCTTTCTCGTAGGGGCATGAAACTGTGATTATATGATAGAAATAGAACTAAGGAAAATTGAAAACGTTTATCAGAAAATGTTAATCTAAAGAATGGTTCGTATTATGCATCGTGTACCTTTGAACATGTCTCTATGGATTCTGTTTGTTGTACAGAGGTGGACTTCTGTGTTCCTGTGGATTGGAGGCTTGGAATTGTTTTGCAAAGACAGTGGGCAACTTTCACTCTTGATAATGACTGACAGTACATGCACACAATTGAAAATTAGGGTACTGGACCAGCTGTTTATGTTGAAATAATTGCTAGGAAGCTGTCCTAACAGTTTAGTTTTGCACTCTGTACTTCAAAATATTTTCTGTGACAAAGCATTCTGCTTGTAGGGGAGTCTTCATTTAATTGAAAAGCGGAGCAGCATTTTGTGTGGAGACCATTAGCACAGAAAATCGGGTGCTTTGATCTGGACATTCGCACAAAACACTTCATTTATTCTTTTGAGAATTGTTAGACATTTAAAGGTGGTGTAAGAATAAATTTCATCAATGGTGGGATTTGACCCCAATGTCTTAAAATGTCCAGCTAGCAAACACAACACTGCCATTGCGGTACAATTTCACCAGAGATGATTTTGTGAAAGTTTAACAGCCTGTCATTTAGAAAGGGAAAGGGATGAGGGGAAAAGTCAAAAAAATGAAGGATGGAAGCATGTTGCAGGTAATTGGGAGAGGAGGAATGGTATGAATGTTCGAACTGTAAGCTTCGGTATGGAAGTGGCATTTTATTAAAACAAATGCTAAGCTTGTGTCAGTGCTGTAATTAATCATTAATCTTTGAACTGTTTCAATACCAGATAAAAATGCTGCAAGTGCAAACTACCTAGTGTAGTATGTTATGGAGTATTCATGGAATTCAGTTACAGGCCTTGAAACCACATATAATTGAACTATAGGACGTGTATTCTTTAAATTTCATTTGTTTCCTTGTTATTACTAATATGTAGTGTTGTAATTGTTTGCACTCTAGTCAGTGGGTTTATATTAGGGAAATTTTCTGCCAAAACTTCTGGAGTGTGTAGTTGTGCTAATGTTTCCATACGTATTGGAACATATTACGAAATGGAGTGCTAATACCTCAGAGGATTTTAATGTGACATGTTGATTCATGTGGGTGGATGAGATGTGCCCAAGCAGTATCATTTTTCTATTATTCCTCCTTTTCTTATGTTATCTACGTATGATGCTTTACTCCTCTAGTTTATATAAATACGCTGATTATTAATGTTCCAAATGAATTATTTGATATTTATGTATTGTATATATAATTTGTAATTGTACATATACATGTCATTAAAACTGAAATGTGTTTAAAATAAAACATTGTATTATTCTCTAAGTGTTCATAAATGATTAGTGCAAAATTTTATTAGTATTGTTCATTTTACTTGTGTATATGGTGGAAAAAAATAATATTAAAAGGGACAAGCTGGCGTTTTTATTTGTGTGATAGTTTTCTCCTGACAAGATAACACTGCCAATGCTGTTTCCTATTCTCTAAGTAAATAAAAGGTTGATAACCAAGTAACCAAATACAGGGTTATTTCCCTGTCGTACAGTTTCTTTCATTTATAAGATTGATAATATAGAACTTACTAGATAAATGTGCACATTATATAGATACAGAAGCTTAGGTACTTGATGTGAAATATGTATTTACAAGAGGTGTGCTACTGTGCTCTAATTGTTTATGAACTCTGCGAACTAAAAGTTAAAAGTTGTTAAGCTACTGACCCAGAACTGAATTATCTATCTACAAACTTTGAAATACAGATGCAAGATTTTTGTGGGATGTCCTCTATTTAGAAAGTGGATGAGTGCATTCAGAAATCACCTAGAACTCGTAAGAATTTTTCCCTTTTCAATGTGTTAAATCTGGTTTAAAGGCAGAAAATCTTAAATTGGAAATGGAAGCTTGCACCTGCCTTTGTACCTCTTCAAAGTCTTAGAAAATTCTATTCTGTGACATGTATTTGTACATGAAATATTTTAGAGTTCAGGAATTGCTGATGTATTTTTTTAGTGTACTTCTATAGCCGAATATTTATAGTGAATGCATCTGATTTATAAGCATATGACCCATTCTTCTTATACTGTAATGGATTTGCTTTGTTTTTGTATATTGCATTAAATGTTCTGTAGGGTTTGTTTCAAGTGTGTGCGCATGAGTGTGTGTATATGTGATGCATTATAGGGACCACATGAGAAACTAATAGAACCAGTGACACTACATTAATTGAGCTTGCATGCTCCATTCATTCACATAGCTCTTCTGTTATGTCGTAATTGATTATTATTCTAATTTATATATGTCACCTGCTGGCTGCCATGCTTCATTGAAAACATGGCTACACTTTTCCTGAAGCAGTTGAATACTGCAGATGTGGCTGACTTGCTTATAGACAATGACAAAAGCTAAATCATCAGATTGTTGTGCAATTAACATTTGCAATATCCTTGTTACAGAAAAGTATATACAATATAATTTTTTAAAATTTTATTTACATTTATTTTGTATCCATATTTTTTATCCCCAAATCGATATGTGTTTAAATTCTTGAAAAGAAATATAGTGTGCCAGTTGTACGGTAGAGATCTTGATTTGTATAGATAAAACCTTGTGTAATAGTGTGATGTGTATAGTGGAGTGCATTGTAATGAGCATCATTTGATGTGGAAATTAATATGATTGCATTAACTTGTTTGTTGTGTCACCTTGGTAATATAACATAGAAATTGAGAGAACCTAGAATTTGCAAGCTTACCTGCATTAGCAAAATTTCTATTTCTCGTGTCCTGAAACTTGAACCTATATGGAATTCATCCTTTGTATGTTTAAAGAAGTAAAGAACCAAAAGTGTTAGTAGACAGTTCTTCAGAAAATTGTTATAAAACAAAGCTGCTCCATGCCCCTTATCTCCAAAAATCATAGAATTATATGTTTGATTAAATATTCATTTAAAATATGTTGTCAGCCATTGTCTTAAAACTGGAGTGTGTAGCTTGTATTCAAGCGCATAACATTTTGTATGTAAGATGTATTACCTTGTGTGGAAGGGTAGCCATTAGAGTGGATGTATGCATGCTTGAACATGTATCATTTTCATTAAATATGGGGGGAAGTAATGTATGCAGTTGACATAAAAAACTGAATTTTGCGAACTTTG
Source organism: Teleogryllus occipitalis (assembly GCA_011170035.1). Taxonomy (NCBI): domain Eukaryota; kingdom Metazoa; phylum Arthropoda; class Insecta; order Orthoptera; family Gryllidae; genus Teleogryllus; species Teleogryllus occipitalis. Next base: position 166,609 of record BLKR01002445.1, on the reverse strand, counting down.
TATGATTCATACTTTAGGGAATATAAAGTATTCTTGACCATGCATCTGTATCTGATATGTGTGTGTAATGAAAGAGAACTGATTACTTACTAGCTTTATATCCTGCTGTTACCATCACTTAAATCATGTCAAAAACTATTGGTGGCTTACAATGTGATTAAGTATCCTCATTAATATGATATAAACCCAGTTGTTTGTTGAATATTTATTGGCCTGTCAGAAGGAATTGTGCTTGCATTTAATTTCCAAAATATCTAGAGAATTTGTGGCCATGTGGTGTATTAAGCTAAGACAGTACATCAGTGTTTATGTTATATTGCAGTATTGATAATATTAAAAATAATAAAAATTATTTTACTTGGAAGTATCTAGTGATTAACCATAGGAAGTGGAAACAATATGTATTCTGTTGGCACAGTGAGTGTCTTGTAACTTTGACAGATAAAGAGGCTAAAGTATTCTGTGGTTGTGAACGTAGATAGAGAAGGAATTGTCAGTTTAACACTGAAGTGCCCATGTATCTGAAATTAAATTATACATGACATTTTGATCTTTGGGTGTTTTTTAGCCAAAAAATGAAATCAATGCAGAATTAAAATCCATCATTGAATGTGACATCTCGAAGGTGTCTATTGCAGCCTATGGGCTGCTGAGGCACTGCATTCTGGATTCTCCTTTTGAATATTCCCATCAGGCAGTGCTCTTTGGCAGTATTTTCATAGGAACTCTGGAATTCTATGGACCATGCAGAGAAGTCCCTTGAGAATACCATAAATTTATAGTTTATTGTATTTACAATAGTTTCTATTGGGAGTTTATATCAAAGAAAAAGAGTACATTGGATAGCTTTTGTAAACAAACTCCAATTCAATGAACTGCATTGACTTTACACATCACATGGAATTAAATGTATATTCCAGTTAGGACAAAAATAATATGTACTGTTCTAGAAAGAAACTAAGCTAGAATCTTTTTAAACTTTTGATATTTTCACAGCTCAGCAACTCTTTTGGATTTGTTGTGTGTATCTTGTCCCTCTTGGGATGGAGGGTGGGGAACAGTTTTCAGAGTAATTACACATATTTACTTCATTGTGTGTTAAAGATAGAACTGAGCTGAGAGTAATAAATATTGCAAGTACACACCAGCCGGCATATGTTAAAACTTTTTTTTAAATTTTTTTACCTATTGTAAAATATGTTCACTTGTACATGTTCTGTTACTTCAGTTGCCTCTTGAATGTTACAGCAGAGGCTGAGAAGATATTCAGTGCCTCTTAGAGTTATCATGGTTCTTGTCTAGAACAGCCATACAACCAGGAAGTTCACCATCATAGTTAAAATTTCTGGTTACTAAGGGCTCAGGGCTGTTCTAAGCAAACTATTTTCACTTGCAAGAGGGAAAATGTAATTGAATATCTTACAAAATTGATTTTCAAATGCAGTCGAGCAGTGAGAGGAATGTTTTCATTATAATAGGTGGATTTTAATTAAAATTGTATGTCTGGAACTTAATTTCCTCAATTGTCATTGATTATTAAGTACTACATTTTCTAAGTTATTTGATTCTGCTGCCCATTCATTGCATTTATAGGGCATAATGTCATATGTCACGACTTTCCTTGTGCATGTTGTATGAGCTGTGAAAGCCTTGGTAGCTTTTTACTTTTCATGCACCATTGCACAGCTTGTGAAAGTCTCCCGGAATGAAGGAAGAGCTGTTATTTTTCTGAAAAGTGTTTCCACTCCTGTGTACCCAAGGCTCTGTCCCTCCATTCCAGGATCAAAGCATGAGACAAGGCTACCAAAGCTAAATCCATTCTCTTAATAGACTCTATCATGAAATTATGTTGCTTGTTAAAATTTATTTACAGAAGACTTTTAATACTGCTGCTTTTATAAAGCAAGATTACATGTCGGTGGGGGAGATATGCATATTGTAGTAGAAACATTTCTTTCATATTATTTGAATCTTAAGCAAAGGAAAAAACGATGCTGCTGTAGCTTAAAATTATATCGAAGTTGTGTTTTGTGATTTGTCTTGTAAAGTAAAATATCTCACTTGTCCAATAAAGATCTTTGTCTTTAAGAGTGTATTTATTATAGGCATTTCTCTAAAATACAAATTCAAGCTTGTCAATGGCATAGACCTACCTGTCTACCTAAAAGGGTAAGACCTCGTTTTCCTGTTGTAGTTTTAAATCAGAGGATTTGAGTCGTGTCTAGACCAATTTCGTTCTTGAAGTTACAATCAATTTTTTATTGTTTTAAACGTAAACATTTCTGTATTTTAGGGATTTCTGTTAATGCAGCTTTCATAGCTTAAAAACAATTTTTTAATTGTCATGTTACCCGAAAACTTGTCATTTTTTAACTTCATGAGCGGTTATAAGCTGGTAAGGCCTACAACCATACCATATTGTTCATTTTCGAGGTCTCCCAATTTTACTTGGACATACAGTCTCTCAAAACTATTCGGACACCTAATTTCAAGAACTTTCGTTCAAATTTTTTTACACATTTTAATTTAGCATTATTTAGATATATCGGCAAAAATATATATCGACAAAAATATATTTAGATATAGCCGCAAAAATAATGAAAACTACTTATTAAAAAAAAGTGGCTGTACGAAGTAATCACCAGCTGTACAAATCAGTGTGCCTCAAAACTATTTGGACAGAGTGCGACTGAACTGTAATATCAGCCCTCTAAGTATAGAAAGAAACCGTTGAAATCAACGAACGTCGAATGCTGAAGGTCATCCATGAACCAGCGACAGTTTGCTCTCACCGAAGGGTTTGGATAGTGCGGAACAGTGTGAAGGAGCAACATGAGTTCAGAGGGAAAAACAGTACTTTCGAACGTCAGCTGGTTGTATTTCTCCATATGAAAGGTAAGAGCTGACGAAAAATTGCTTATAAGTTAATAATGAGTACAGAGAGTGACATAATAAGACGGTTGAATAAGGAAAACAGAATCGAGCTACACCCTCGAGGGGAGCACCCGAAGTTTTCTAAGAGAAGAAATTCATTGCAAAAACCAGAAAATCCCGGGCGTCCGAATAGTTTTGGGAGTGACTGTATTCAATCCATAATACCTTTATAATCCTTCCACAAGCTTCAAATATATTAATGAACCCTTTTCTCACTCTAATTTCTTCTGAAAGTTTCAGTCCAGACCTTAATTTTCTGTAGTTTCACTCGTTTATCTGCAGCTGCTTTTCGTGCCTGCATATTTATTGTCCCAATACCTGTCTTTATTTGTTTAATATATTCTTCACTTGGTCATCTTAGTTCATCTCTTCTACAACCGTATTATTACAGATAACGTTAAACGATTAAATACTATAGAAAAGTTTAAATTCCAAGTAAAATCGTTTCTGCTGCATAACTCTATGTAATTAGAGACTATACCGAGCATCAAAAGGAAAGTAACACTAATTTCAACAATTATATTTAATTACCATTTGGTCTGTATAATTCTAAACAAACTGTAACTAGTATTGTACCGTAGCTTCTGGGTCAATGATCCCCATCTCGATCAGGTTTTCGTCCACTTCCCCTGATCCTTTGAGCGAGTGCTGAGATGGCCCCCTTGTTTTGCTTCTGGATATAAATGTGACTTCAAATCTGTTCACGTCTACTAGAATTGAGTAGAGAATATAGTTATTCAAATTATCGTTCTCCATGTCTCGGCAGGAAGTATTATTCCTTCACAAAGGACATGAGCGATAAGACCCCAGATTTATAGCTGATTTACCCTTGAAAATAGATTTTATTACATAGCATTGTTAACAATACTTGCAAAAAACGCTCATTTCTTTCTGTATTCAAAATTCAGGTAGTATATGACTAAGGGTAGGGATCACAGAATTATGAAAATCCGCACAGAATTCACTTCTCCCCGTAGCAGGTCTCACAGTTTTTAACTGTTTTTGCCGTAAAATAAATAAATATTAACTTAATATTCCACATAGCAGAATGTATCTGATAAGTTATGTTCTTTTATCTAAGGTTTTTCCTAGCTCATTTGTTCATGTCCCAAGACAATTTCTTACCCTCTCGGCACACTAATCATAATTTTAATTTCTCATTTACTACTATGTGGAAAGAGATAGTTATGAACTGCTGCAGGAATGTTTTCTGCGCCGATTTTGCGACGTTTTGAGGGTGCCTGATAGGGAAAACGTGGACCCCCCCTGAATTCTCCCTGTATTTTACTAATTTCCAATGCGCGCACCAGTCTGGCCATGTACTGACGGGAAGAATGCAGCGAAGTCTCTCATGTTTTTCTTTCTCCCATCCTCTTGTTTTTTTTATTTCACATGTCACCATTTATCACTCTCTTTTCTTCTTTCTCAATTCTCAACGCCGAATGCCCGCCCATGTGTTTGCCGTACCTTGCGACCTGTGTCGAAAGGAATGGGTTTCTCTCTCTAAGGTCCCCCATCCTCTTACCAAAGAAACAGGAGATATTGTAAAGGCAAACAAAGAAACGTTGATCTCAACAATTTCATCTGTACAGACTACCGGCTTATGGGCCGCAGAGTATCAATTGATGTGACTACAGTGCCTCTGGCTGGAAGATCCTTGGGTTCGAGTCCCGATGGTGGCAGTTTTCGACACTATGACTAATTCGAATTCAGTCACTGCCTGGAGGAGAATTCTTGGGGCCAGCTCCTCTGATCGGTAGTTTTCCCGTGGCTTCTCTGATCAACATCAGGCGAATGCCGAAGCAGTACCCTAACAATGGACCGTGCGCGATTTTCCCTCTCTTCTTCCTTGTCCTATCCTCACCCTTTACTTACACTCGCTCACTTACATGCACTACCCTACCACACATTTATTTATTTAACGTCAAAAAAAAACAGTTCAAACTGCGTATGACGTGCTATGGGGAAAAGTGAATTGTGTGCACATTTTCAAAATTCTGTGATCCCTACACTAAGTCATATACTACTTAAATTAAAACAAAAAACAAAAAAACTCCCATGTAATAAAATCTATTTTCAAGGATAAATAAGCAATAAATTTTGGCTCTTATCCATGTTGTCACATGCCGGGAGCTTAGAGCTTGTCCCGGCTGGGGCGGTGCCCTGCTGGTGGGAGATATCTGCTTGAAAAAAAAACATCAAGCCGACGGGTAGGTCGGCGCCGGATCTCTTTTTCCTGCTGGGAAGATCACCGCCACCTCCCGCAATAAAAGCATGCACTACACCTACGGGAGTAAGGACCTTTATAGTTGACGCACCCAGAATCATCAATCAATAAGCCAACGAAGTCGCAATTTCTTACATGGGACAATGCTGAACAAGGTCGTCCGCTTAAAAGCGTCAGGTCTGTGCATTTCGTCCGCGTCGTCGACGATTGTTTTTGGAAGATTCAGGCGGTAGTTCGTCAGAGAAAAAGTACCATAGTTCGCAGTAGAAAAGGTTACAATTATCACGGGTCACAAGCCATTACATACGTACATACATTTTATTTCAACTGCAATTGGGTATGACCCGGTGGCAGGTGAATTAGTATCTTCTTTTAACCCTAAGAGCAGAATACCTTACGATACACGACAGAAATTTCTAATGTGGTCTTTTTTTCCATTTAAATATTCATATATCATTTTTAGATGTACAAACAATGCGCAAATGCAGACGCGCTATCCAGGCTCCCAGCATGAACGGATCTAGATTTCGATGTTGACGTTGACTTTGCCTCCACATAGATCTAAAGCAAGGATTCCCAACCTCTTTCTTTCTTCAACCCATTTGAAAGAATTTTTTGCTCCATCGACCCCTTATATTATTCTCTATAATATGCGTAGCATACATGATCACGCCTAGCACAATGAATTGCACAATTTTGTCTTAAAGACAAAAGTTTCGTACACCAATATTTTGGGTCACGTGTGGGGTTGCTGGTCCCACAGCGGGCGCCTCCCCAGGTGTCGGAAAGGGGGATGCCCGGCCAGACTTATCTGGTGGGTACTGGGGAAATTAAATATCCGGAGTGGACCAAAACCAGCGAAGAGGAAGAAAAGGACGCCAACGGCTCTGAAGAAGAAAGAGATGCTTGTCAGCTCTCCAACGACAGAAGAGGCGGAAGACTTTAATACCTCTCTTTTTCAAAAAACTGCTACCTTGCAGAAGATGATGGCTCATCAAAAAGGAAGGAAACCTCGAGAAAAAATCCTTGGTCCTCCAAGTTGGGGGTTGAGATGTTGGGCCTACACCCCATCGGTTTGAAGATATGGAATGTTATTTTCAGTACAAAAGTATCCATAAATACGTCTGGTTTCAATCATCAAGGAAATTATAGTATATAATTAATTACATCATTGGTAAACAGGGTAATAAGACCAGAGTGGAGGAATGTAGGGTATGTAGAGGTCAGAGTGCGGATCTGACCACTTCCTTCTGCGAGCCAAATGTCTTTTCCCCTTCCAAAATGGAAAATTAAAAGATTAAATAAAATAGGGAGACTCTAGAAGAAAAGACATAGATATTAAATACTAGGGGTTACTAGAAATTAAATACGAGGTTACTACAAGACCCATCAATCCTGTTCTTGTATAAGTTAAAGCTAAGTGGGAAGTTGCAAAATGTGGATGACTCCTCTCCGAAAGCAATGTATTGAGATATATGCGATTTCTTTTAAATAAAATTATATATCACATAAAAGTGTTTCATTTTGGTTAAACATCATTACATCAGCAACTCTTGTAACTCAGGATATCACATAACTTCTCTGAACAATGGAAGCATACTGACAGGGAAACAATAGAATAACTATTAAAATGCACCCATGCATGCTTTCATTTTACCCACTAAAACATTCCATAAAATCAATATTCAAAACCAGAAAAGAAACTAGAAGTTCCCACTTCCGGGGATACTATTAAATTATCCATCGGTCATAAATCCAGATTTTAAATAACAATTTAACAGGATGGCCAGTCTTTCTGGAAAAAACATACAAAGTACATACACAAAGCGGCATTCGAAAGTTGGGGGAAATTGAAAGAAAGCAACAGAGGACTGGGACATATTAGTGGAGTGACAAATTTGCTGAAAGGGTACGCGAGAAGAAAAACCCCTATCAAAAGTGGCTGACGATCCGTGATCTAGAAGACAGAAAAACTTATACACGAATATGTAGAGAAGTATAAAAGGAGATTATAAAAGCTAAAAATGATATGTGGGATGTAATGTGTTAATAAATTAGTAACCAATCAGCCGATTGATTGATAGATAGTGATTTCTGGCACGTCAATTACTATGGTCATTAATCCCGTACGTGCAGTTCGTGTTTTTGCTCGGAAGGTGACGGTGGTCTTCCCCTGCTGTATGGCGAGATCCGACGCCGACCTACCGTCGGCTAGCGGTTTTTTCCCAACGAGGAATCTCCAACTAGCGGGGCACCGTCCCAGCCAGGACAAGCTCTAAGCTCTCGACCGGTCTCCCGACATGTGTGATAGTGTAGTGCATGTTAGTGTGAGTGTGGGGTGAGGATAGGACAAGGAAGAGGTTGGGAAGATCGCGCGCGGTCCGTGGCCCGTTTTTTAGGGTATTGCTCCGGCATTCGCCTGGGGTTGATGGAAGAAACCACGGCAAACTATGTTGAAACAAATTTCACATAAGATTGTCCGGGAATCGAACCCGGACCTCCTTGGTGAAAGGTAAGCAACTTCGCTCTTGAGCCACGAGACAGCCAATAACTTAAGGGAGGAAGCGGGTTTTGACTGAAGACACGAAATTATTATGATAAACCTTGCACGTTATTCATTATACTCTGCACACAAAAGTTACAATTTTTTTATTTGTTGCGTCTACAAATTGACGCAACGCGTCTCCAAGCCCCTTAAGGAGCATTGAGCGCTTTGCAATGGGGAGTAATCCTCCATTACCTTTAAGTCATGTTACGTCACGTCGCATTCAGTTGTCAAGAGGACTGCCAGGTAGCATCTCCGCGTACGCACCTCCTGCTACGCGCTCCTGCGTCACTCTCGAGCGGCCAGAATTGGAAAGGAATACGGATAGGGTTAGGGTTTAGGAAACTTCACAGGGGTTGGGCTAGCCCTTGTGAAGCAGCCAAACTCGTTTTGTTGGAACAAATTTCACTTAAGATTTGACGGGAATCTGGACCTCAGTGGTGATAGGCTAGCGACTTCACTATGTGCCACGAGCGAACCTCTTAAAAAATTAAAATTGATTGTGGCTAAATGAATTATTTATATAAATATCTTGAAGCAAATGAAATTAAACAACGCAAATAAAGACGATTTCCATAATGCGTCTCTTACACTGTAGAATTGTAACTGTTCAGTTTCTGGCAAATAACTTGACAGGTCACACGACACGATGGGCGAAGGTGAAACTTGTATCTTACCGATGCAGATGATGTGAAGTGTGGACCCCGGCGTTGTACAGCCGTGGTCGATGTTCGTTACTGACTCCGGTTGCGGATCGCTCTCAAACATCTAACTTTTCTCACTGCAAATCAGAAATCCGTTTTTGTCCTCTTTGTTCAAAGGGTGCTATAATTTTACTTCCCTGATTTCTTGGAACAGTAGGAAATCTAAAAAGGCTTACTCTGACTCTCCCGCCACCTTTTCCTCCAGTCCACTATCATATACACAACTTGGTTATCGTGAAAATACAATTTTATCTAGATAAAATAGAATATTTCACTGCGAGAAAGTGTACTTGCACAAAACAAAAAACGTTATTAAACCATTAGTTGCCGAGTAAAACCTCCAATGAAAAATTATCTCGAAGTTCTAAAAGAAAATCGACACATATGCCATATTTTAGCCATTAGCTCGCATCGTCTAGGAACTGACGCCACCAGAGGCGACGATGCTGCCCTCTAAAGCCCTAGAAGTCACGTGTACTGGACATCTCTATGGTCATAGGGAGATCTTTTTCCAGCATGATTGTACTCGTAAGAAGACGCCGAAAAAAATTAAACTTTAGCAATTTTCGAAAAATCAGAGATTTCAATGAAAATAGGATCATTGGGAATCTTTTTTAATCGCCTCATATGCTATCCAAGGATAAAGTTTATGTGTGGCGGATTCTTGGATTAGGTAAGGTAGGTACTGCCTACCCTGATGAATACAGTACTAGTTTAATGCATTTTATAATATTGAAAACCGGGAGCGATGGCTCAGTGCCGAGCGATGGCTCATCATCTGATGTCACTGCAGCGCCTCTGACCGGGAGGTCATATATTCGAGTCCTGACGGCGGCAGGATTTTCGACACTAGCTTTTCAGCTAGGTCGAATTCAGTCGCTGTCTGGAGGAGAAATCTAGTGGCCGGCTGCACTGATCGGGTTTCTCCGATCAACACCAGGCGAATGCCGGAGCAGACCCTAACAAACGGGCCACGAACCGCTCGCGATCTTTTCTTCCTCTTCCTTGTCCTATCTTCACCCCTTACACACACACACATACACTAACATGCTCTACACTACCACACATGGCGGGAGGCCGATCGGGGACTTGGAACTTGTCTCGCTGGTGGGAGATACCTGGTTGGGGAAACCCCCTAGTCGACGGTAGGTCGGCGCCGGATCTCGCCATCCAGTGGGGGGAAGAGCACTGCCACCTCCCGACGAAAAAACATGCACCACACTTACAGGAATAATTACCTCAGTAATTGACGCGTCCTGAATCACTATCAATAAATCAATTGAATACAGTATAGTCATCCATCATACTGGGGAGAAAAAGTCCAGAAAATTCAATCGTTCGTGGTATGATTCACAAATGGCTCACAGGTTGTTAAGTTAAAGTTAAGCTTTATTGTTGGCCGTGCCTTTTATTATCAATAAGGAGAGTACTTGGAATAGAAATGGATATTTTGGCGTGAAAAATTTATCAAAAGCTGTACAAAAACATGAAATGGGGTCATTTCACATCAAAACAACAAGGGTCCCAACCCTGACAGATTCAGATTTTTTTCAAATTTTGTGTTCCTAAAGTAACTCTTTAAATATATAAAATGACCGCTTATGACTACCAAATATAGTTTCCCATTTATAATGATTTGAAGTTCTGAAGAATCGCAAAATAGCGGTGCGCATTACTAAACAAAAACTATTATCTCAGTCATTTTTTTACTTAAAAAACTTGTTCATATATTATTTTAAAGCTTATAAATGAGCCTTTTTGACCCATTTTGAAGAAACAGAAATATATTTTAGCAGGTTTCAAAATTAACCATTATATATTTTAAAAATTATTTATAGAAAATGCATATTTTTAAAATTAACGAAAAAATATTTTGTAGTTCTATTCATATAAAAAGTGTGTAAAAAGTTTGGATTTGGAATGAGAATGGGATCAGAAGTTACTAATTATTGGAACAAGACATGCATCTCAAGAACGTAATGGAAATCTTGGCCCCCTACTCCTTATTTCCAATGATCAAAGTCTAATGTACTGCATTCAAATCACATTAAAGTGGCTGAACTGCCCCCAAACATACATAATATAAGATAGAACAGGCTATTTTTTACTATTAAAAAGGAGATATAATGGAAAGTTGTCTAAGAAATGATAATAACAGCAAGCATTTTCGGAAAGGAAATTTAATTAAAAAATTCGGACTTGCCACGTAAAATCGCTTATTTCTGAAGTTCAGAACTCATGATGTGCTATGAGTAGAGCCCGGAAGTTCAGGCATTTATTTCGGCTGAAATAGGCAGGCAAAAAGGCATTTATTTTTACGAAAATAGGCACTAAAAAAGGCATTTATTCTAGCTATGGCAGGGTACAGAAAATCATGTAAAATATAACTAATGATAATAGAAAAGGAAATGAAGTGAAAAGAATTTTGTTATGATTCAAATGAATAAGTTTTTATATTAACACTGAATCATACATAAACATTTACATGGAAACTTGATCTTTGTTTTCTTGGTTGCACATTACTATTAAATATTTCTTCATATTTTCTACATTTAAACTTAACCGTCTGTCCGAAAGAATATTCTTCACAGCCGAAAATAACCTTTCAACTTCAACCGAAGAAATGGGAGCATTAATAAAGCAGGCTATTGAATTTGGAGTCATATCAATATCAACTTCAAGTACACCGCTCAGAACACTACAAATTGTTTTCAGTTCTTCCAAATCCTCATTCGCGCTAACGACACTTTTGCACTTTTGTGCTACAGCTGAACCTTTTTCTCCAGGCACCTGCATTAAACCCTCTAATGTTTCTTGAAAGACTTTCATGGCTGACACAAGGTTTTCGCCCCTTTTTTTCAGATTTGCAATTATTTGAGGCAACTTTCCATAATGTGCGAGGATAAACGCAAGTTCTCTGTTTAGTTTTGCATTACTCAAAAGCTTCTTCACTTCACGTACTGATGCAGCTTCATTTTCTGGTAGAACCTTAAATACGTCGCGGATTTAAATACGGAACCTTAAATACGTCTAGATGATTTGCGTAATACGCAGCAGCGGATATCCAGGTTCCCCATCTAGTCAATATCGGCTGTAGAGGAAGAGCTAATCCTGGCGCTTCTTGTCTGAAAATCCGGGTACGGGAAGGAGATTTTAAGAATACTTTTTTTAGTATTCGAAATCAACTTGTCTACCGTAGGATGCAAATATCTTATCTCTTCAGCAATCCTGTGAAGTCCATTGATTAAACACGTCACATAAAGCATATTCGGGAAGAGTACTTTCAGTGCTCTGGCTGCCTTCTTCATGTACGGGGCAGCGTCAGTGATGAAAAGTAGAACATTATCATGGCGTATGCCTTCAGGCCACAGAAGTAGTAAGGAATTTGTAAATAATTCAGCAATTGTTGTACCATTCGCTTTCCCCAATTCTTCAGATGTAAGAAGAAAAGTTGAGAACTCACAGTAAGTCGGTTCCATAGTTCCAATGACGACATTACCTACATAGCGTCCTGTAGCGTCCGTAGTTTCATCAATGGAAATCCAAATGTTTTTATCACCAATTGCTTCACGAATTCTATTTAAAGTTTCTTCATAGTAGATGGTCAGATAGGTTTTCCTTAACGTAGATTCTGATGATACCATTTCTTTCGAATATTTTTCTAAAAAGTGTCTAAACGTCTGGTTTTCCAATTTCCAAAAGGAATACCAGCGTCCATGAATGCCTTGCACAGATCGAGAGAAAACTGGGACTGTCTACTGGATGTTGCGTCCACCGCCGAAATTAACTGTTGTTCCTTTTTTCCACTCTTCTTCGCGATTGCAGATTTATGTTTTGTTGTTGCCATATGCTGAGAAATGAAGTACTTCTTTTCATGGTTGACAGCTTTCTCGCACAATTTGCAAAACAGAATAGCACTATCGGTGGAAAATACATCTTCGCCAAATTCACGCACATAGCGATGCAACTTACTACTTAACGGCACGTTCAATATCGGCATTATTAATACGATGTTTTTAACACAATGTTATTCCTACGAAGTAACAGAGCGAACTGAAATATTCTCTTTTGAATCTTCAAATGACACCAGTGAAAACACTGATATTACTTTCGTTCTTCGAACTCGTGTAATCGCCATTGAGCCGGGCCGTATCGCATGTCATATAGGACCTCCAAGGCGCTCTGCTTTAGTAGTGTGGGATGGAATCACTCGTGGCAAAAGGAAGCCTGTGGGTGTCAGTGATAGAAATCGAAGGTTCCTAGCGGGTATCGTCTCGCTTTCTCACAGCGGCTTTTAACACTTCCTGACCCTAGAGCCCGAGTTCAACACTTCCTTTTTGATACCATGCCTCCGCTTGCAGAGAAAGACAAAATACGACGATGACCACGTATTGTTCTGGCTTGCAGACCGATAGAAAACGATATAACACATGGCTTCCAATACTATAGAAATCGGTGCCAGGGTAAAAAGAGAAAAAAATTAAGCAAAAAGCAAAAAATGACGAAAAGGCAAAAAAAGGCAAAAATACCTGAAATAGGCATCAGAAGCTAAAATAGGCAAAAAAAGGCAAAATGAAAATCTTCTAAAATGATTCCATAAGCACATATAAGTGACTCCTATTGTTAAAAGTGTTAAAATCGTAATAATAACAAAAAGGCATTTTGCCAAACTTCCGGGCTCTAGCTATGAGTCTTCACTACTTGAGTGTCTTTACAGCACGACACTTTTTTTTTTTTTTTTTTCAGAGGAAGACAATGAAATTTTCGTGTGCCTAATATGGGCAGCGCTCTTAAAAATCTTCCTTCCAAGTCCCTAGCTTATTGTTCATACTGTTCGTTAGTTCTGTAAGCAACATTTACATTTTCAAATTTTCCTTTGCCCAAGAAAATAGTTCTCTGGGAGTAGTGATCTGAGGTGTCGCTGGAAAAGATGCACAGAAACTGTCGTGTAACAAGCAGCTGCTGAAACAATTATTAAGTTGTCACTGAACAATTCATTTAAACAAGGTAATCTGAAGTAGACAACTAAAGGATGCAGTGTGGCCTGCGCATTGTTCCAATGAAACCCTTGCACTTTATTTTGGGTAACAAAGGAAAAATTTTCAGAAAAATCACACAAAGCTATACATTCTCCAGGTTGAAGTGATATTTTACGATCTCGTAGGTATTTATTTTTTCAGAAAGGAGAAATGAATGTGTCAGCAATTCAAAGTTTTGTCATTAAACAATCGATCAAATCTTCGTTGGACTTCACGATTATCTCTACATTTGATCTGTCAGTTCTCACACACTGTTTGAACGAATTTTTGGATTTTTCATCCATTGTTTTTCTTCCATTGTTCATCCAATTTTTCTTCCATTGTTTCTCCCGAAATATTTTTAATCGTCGAAATCCCGAAACATTCTGAGCACTCACCAAAAAAGCAACATATTCGAGGTGGATAGCATATTATGCATGCCAGTATGTTTTTGTTTCAGTTAGAATGTAATAATGTTGGTAACTTTAGAGTATCAAGTATAATCTTTACGTTTTGAACTTAATAACACTTCTGTTACAGGTTCGAAATTTCTCTTTTAACTGATTTAAAATTTCATCATCAGAACTCGTCGATGGTCCAGGTTGCGGTCATTAGAAAACTGAAAAACTTTCTCCTTTAAAACCTTTTCAATTTTATTAAATTTCTTCTTTTTATGTGGACTTTCTTTAAATATTTTTACTCTAACAGGAGTTTCACCTATACTTATATGACTATTGTTTAAAAGTTCCATGGATGTACCTTTGTCAACGAACACGCTTCTTCATTATTCGCATTTTCTGGTGAATCTGGAGACCCTTCTGAAACAACACACGAATCAATCTTACTTTTCATTTCTTTCCTGCATCCATCGCATATTTTTGTTGAGATGACAAATTCCGATACTGGCATACACTAACCATCCAAGGAACAGCACTACGAAAGTTTTTTTTATGACAAGAGTGCCCAACTTCATTAAATAGAATGCAGCACGCCGAATATTTAACCCGATCTTTCATGTTGTATCCTTGGAAAGTTTCAGTAGTTGCCAAAGCAGTTTGTTTTGCCCATAGAGTGTTCAAAACGTTAACATTTGCACACCTGGGATCCCGCGGGAGCCGGTCAACTCGGTCGCCCGGGAACAGTGCTTCCCTTGATGGTAGCCAACGAGCGCCAACGCCGGTGCATGCGGAACAATTTCGGATCATAACTTCTTATTGCGTTGCAATCCCCAATTCAAATTTTTACCAATAACACAATACATATTGCACTTCAACACACACACGCACGCGCGCCCTCACACACACATATACACACATTATATATATATGTATATATATATACACACACACACATACTAACGCCACCACTCCTGGTGGCGGTCGTCCGAAAGAATGCTCTTTCGGGCTTTGAATATCTCAGGGGGCAGGATCTTTAGGGTATGAGAAAGACACACCCAAACACAGAATTAGGTAAAACAGTAATATATTCTTAAAATATTGCACAAATCAACCCTTTTACACTGTCACCAAAATAAGAGAACAAAAAAATACTCAATTGCTGGCTGCGCGTTTGAACGCATGCAAACCACTGACCATCAGGTCAGACCTCTTAGAGAAATTTACAAAAGAAATATTTGCTTATGGTTTCAGTCTTCGCCTAGCTAGCGATATTTTCCTTATAACATCCGTGCACGGAGTTCTTGCTTGGCCAACACTAGTGAATGAAATTTAATTACTTTTTTGTCACACTTCCTGAATTAATTTACCAGACACATTATTACAAGTCTTCTTCGCGTACGAGATTTCCTCGTCAATTACAGACAAAATGAGGAACACAAATTAATTATCTTTAATACAGCTTCGGAATGAAATGTACTACCGGCGTACGAGGTTATGAAATACTTAACCGTTACTCAATTTTAAGGCGAACATGCAAATTTTAGTATTTCTGGTTTCTGGTGCCAACAATACCTTTCTAGTTCCTGTCTCCCACCTCAGTTTTATGCAAATTTGGGAATTCAGCCGTGCCGCCACTCGCGTTCCTGCAACGTAGCCCGCTTCAATGTCCGTAGGCCACTCGGTCTCCTTTGCGCCTGCCACCAGATCCATGGACTAGTCTTTTTAACGCCCGCCACCAGATCCTCGGTCCAGTCTTCTTCGCCCGCCTTCTTGCGACACGAGTACGCGTATTGCCCAGTCTCTCCGCGTGTGCTAGTCGCCTCACTAATGCACCGCCGCCGCGCTTCAAGCCGCAACAGGTAGCACCTTTTTCGATCAGTGACCGACGTTCGGTTATATCTTCGCTCTCCACGTCTCCGCCGACGCTGCGTGGGCGTTGTGGGGTTTGTGGCAATGCCCCAAACGTCACTATATATATATTAATATATATATATATATATATATATATATATATATATATATATATATATATATATTAATATATATATGTATGTATATATATATATATATATATATATATATATATATTAAAAACCTATTTTTTGTAAACTTTTAGAGAATAATTCATCAGCACAGTAGTTCACACTAGAATAAAATAAATTATTAATGAATATGTCTTTATATGAAACAATATTTCTGCTTTCCAATGGGATGAACATTTTTGCTCTACGTTTGATGGAACGGAAGACATTGCAATTTAAATGAGTGCTTGCGCACCGAAATCTTCACATTTTTCAATTTTTCAAGACACGTAAAATACAAACCAATAACATGTGTTCTGAAACTTTACAGAAATAGTTAATGTATCATAAAGAAGGTGAGCACCGAGTTTCATTAAAATCAGAGGGGATGAGGGTTGAAAATGTCTCTATTCTGCGACGATTTGACGTGGAATGACCCAATGTCGAAAAATCGCAAATGTATAAGTGAATATTAAACGCCGAGGAGGAGGGGAGTTTTCGGTTTCTGAATTTGCGTCAGAACAACACAAATTTGAAACACTTTGCAACTAGAATCAGAATATCTCGAAATCACGTCTGCGCGTGCTTCATGGAAATAATGCTTTGGAATGGAATGATATCAGTGAGGCAATTGTTTTGAATAAATTGAATAAAAATAAAAAAAAACAACAAACAAACATAAATTTAGGTGGGGCGTGGCGAAAGGCGGGATTCAGGGGGGGAAGGGGGCAACTTCCCTTCAATCTTGGGACAAATTAAAAAATGTATATATTTAATAGGCGGATCTTTTGTCATCTTTTGTTGGATCTTCAAAGAGGGTAGCGGAATAAGGTAGGCAAAATTGCCCCCCGGGACAAAAAGAAATCAAATTGAAAATCGTATTTCATGTGTGTAGAAAACAAGTTTTTCGCCGGATTTTAGTCAATTTACTCGGAGTTCTTCGTAGTACAAATCAAATAATCGTGTTTTTTCGCTCCTTACATGTTTAATTTTTTAAAACCACATTACGGCTATGAATATTGACTTAAACAATTATTGCGATTTTCTATCGATAAAGAAGTTTCGAGAATTTTTCCAGGCCTTTATATCCGATTTTGACCCTTACAATCTACAAAAACGGAAAAATATTTTAAAAAAATACTTTCTTCCTTTGTATTTCAAGAATATTTCATGTTCTGACACACCATAGAAAGTGCTAAACACAAATTGCAGCCCTGTAAAGTATTTATATTTCCCAAAATTTCAACCTTTTACCTTACAATTTTCACCCTACAATGAATTAATAAACAAAACCTACTTTTAAGAAAATAAATAAGAAACTGTATTATTTATTTTGAGTGGTCGGATGCAAATTATAAGATATGTAGGGTTGAAATTTTTGGAAAATGTAGAGACTTTAGAGGGCTATAATTTCTATTTCACCTTTTTACTTTCTCGCCTTACGAAGTTATTTTATGACATGTATCTGAACATGAGATATTCTTCAAACTAGTGGTGTTAAAACAGCACGTACTTTCTGGCTCATAATTTCACGCAAAATTACGCGAAAAGTACCCAGATTTTCGAAAAATTGTACATGCTCTTATTTCAAAATCTACCTTTAAGGAAAAGGTTTCATTATAGGAAAAATATCTATCTTTAATATTTTAGTTGTAGGAAGTCTCCGAAAAATTTTGAACTTTTGCAATTTTGGAAGAATCAAGATTTTCAACGAACATGAGACCTAACCATTCTTTTAAACTTCCTACAACAAAACGTTAAACAACAAAATTTAGTCAAAACGATGAGTTTTTTGTTGAAAATTTGGAAAATGTTCCAGGGGATTCATGTAAAGTATCCCTCAAAATTAAAATATCGGTTTCAAATTCAAGGAGCCGCGACATCAGCTAGATCGATTGGGAGATATCAATTTTGGAGAAAATCGGCCGAACGGTTTTGCCGCTAGCGTTATTCACAGAGAGACAGTCAGACGTTTTGCCGTCATTCGAGTTTTCGGTATCAAGGATCCACAAAACATGGATTCTGTCTACACCATGTGATAGAGGATTTTTTCTAAATTTAGCTACTCGATTTATCCACTTTTTCGTTACCAGAGCCCTGTAGTAAGTGTTTTCTGCCGAAAATTCACCGTTTTTTCGCGCAGCATTCCTGTGCACTACTGCGTAGCGAGAAAGTAAAATGTCGTGACCGGCCGCACGTAATCAAAAGTGCCGCCACGGAATGACGTCAGCAGGGCGTTACCGCCCCTGGCGGCAGTGGGCAACATCCAGCGCGGGCCAGCCGTGCCCGGCTGAGCGCGGCCGTCACGTCTGAGCGGGTGGGGTGAAACTCGACCCCGCCCCTACTACGCAGCCAGTCAACGGGCCTACGGCCCGGGGCCGCTATATGAGGGCCTCGGCGCAACGCTGAGGCAGATAGCGAGCGACTGTGTTAGTGTGACGATCTGGCGGTATAGAAGTGTTATTGTGGAGAGAGAGAGAGAGAGAGGCAGAGAGGCAGAGAGAGCCAGAGAGAGAGCCAGAGAGAGAGCCAGAGAGAGAGCCAGAGAGAGAGCCAGAGAGAGCCAGAGAGAGAGACAGAGAGAGAGAGAGAGAGAGAGAGAGACAGAGACAGAGAGAGACAGAGAGAGACAGAGAGAGAGACAGAGAGAGAGACAGAGAGAGAGACAGAGAGAGAGACAGAGAGAGAGAGACAGAGAGAGACAGAGAGAGAGACAGAGAGAGAGACAGAGAGAGAGACAGAGAGAGACAGAGAGAGAGAGACAGAGAGAGACAGAGAGAGAGACAGAGAGAGAGACAGAGAGAGAGACAGAGAGAGAGAGACAGAGAGAGAGAGAGAGAGAGAGAGAGAGAGAGAGAGAGAGAGACAGAGAGAGAGACAGAGAGAGAGAGACAGAGAGAGAGACAGAGAGAGAGACAGAGAGAGAGACAGAGAGAGAGACAGAGAGAGAGAGAGACAGAGAGAGAGATAGGAGAGAGATAGGAGAGAGAGAGAGAGGAGAGAGATAGGAGAGAGATAGGAGAGAGAGAGGAGAGACAGAGGAGAGAGAGAGAGAGAGAGAGAGAGAGAGAGAGAGAGAGAGAGAGAGAGAGAGAGAGAGAGAGAGAGAGAGAGAGAGAGAGAGAGAGAGACGACGTCGAAAACTGTGCTACGACTTTGGACTTCCCTTCTACTATTTGGTGACTCGGCATTTGTTAGTATATCTCCTGGTTTACGACGACACGGCTACGTTCTCTCTGCAAGTTCTCCTGGTTATTCGGCACTACGGCTTTGTACCTGGTTTTGTCAATAAATTTGTTTTAAGAACTTCTTTTTTGTTGATTGTAAGGGTCAAGATCGGATATTGTCTGAAAAAATTCTCAAAACTTCCTTAACATCTATAAAAAATCCGAAGAACGATTGAAGTCAATATTCATAGGCGCAATGTAGTTCAAAAACTAAACTGATATTAAAAAAACACTTTTTTTTCATTTGTGTGAAGTACTCTTGGCAAATTGATTCTAATCCGACGAAAAATCTGTTTTCTATCCACTCAATACTTTCCGTCTACTCATCAAATACTATTTTCAACATAAAAAATGTTTATTCGGGAGTGTTTAGTGGGGGGGGGCACTTTTGTCTATCTTATTCCTCTATCTCCTTTATATTATAAAAGATTTATTTGTTTCTGTATTTTGAGAAGAAATTTAATAATTAAGCGAACAAAAATTTTATTAAACTGAGCTATTAACTACATTAATAAATAAGTGAACTTTATTTCAGTTTCTAATACGCGCGGCATAATATCCAGCGTTCCCGTGAATATCCCTTATTAATAAATTCTCTTACAATTTTATTTTACTTTAAAACTTTATTTACTCAGAAACTAAACAGTTTTGAACTAAAATAATGAGTCAAAATACTCAAATTAACTCTAGAAAAAGAGTAGTTCCTGCTTATTATAGACTATAGATATAAGGAAAACTATAAATACTTTCAATCTTGCCAAAAACCTAAAATTGTATTTTAATTCAAAGAATTTATAAAGTAGGTTTTAAATATGTATCCTACAAATATGTAAAAAGATTTGTGATCATAATAAATAATAAACACTTTCTATATTTTGATGTATGATTCACTGAAAAAATGCATCATTGAATTAACAGTTCGGACCATTTAAATAACAATGAAGATCGTTACCTCCATTATCATCTAATCAATAACATTAAACAATAAGAAATTAACTAATTAACAAAATGGAAAATGTATAATTGCACCACAATTAACTTAAAACATTCATATAAACGAATATTTTCATGTTTATCTTCTTCTTCTGTCGCACTACGGCCCTTTATGTTTAGCCTTGGCGTCTCGAACGATCAATGCCCATTCACTTCTCTTTTGCCTTTCTTCTCCACCCCCTCACTCCCATCACTCTCAGATCCATCTCCACATCATCCAGCCATCTTAAACGGGGTCTTCCTTTCTTTCTTCTTCCTTCGGGTTCTTTACAGAAAATAATTTTGGGGTTCTTTCTTCTTCCATTCGTAATAGATGTCCGAGCCATTGTAGTCTTCTGACCTTAATTTCTGCAACAATATCTGTTGTTTTATACATATTGGTGAGTTCTAAATTACTCTTTATCCTCCAATGCCCATTTTCACATGTGGGGCCGAAAATGCACCTTAAGATTTTCCTCTCCCAGGACATCAGCATACATTCAAGTCTATTTGTTAATGTCCAACACTCGGCACCATACAATATTACTGGTCTTATAACAGTCTTATATACTTGGATCTTGAGGTATCTATGTACATTTCTTTTCCTTAATACATATCTTAGTGCTTTGAAACACTTTTTGGCTGAGGTCATTCGTGTTTTTATTTCCATTTCTATACTATTTGTGGAAGTAATGAGGGATCCCAAATATTTGAATACTTCTACTCTTTCATATTTCTCTTTACCTATTTCAAAGTTTGAGGGTGGTTCATTCTTTTTCCGATTAATCATATACTTACTTTTACTGCAGTTAATTTTAAGACCGATTACATTAGCAGCTGTTATTAATTCTTCTACACTTTCTGCGAGGAATTTCTAGGTTCTGCTTAAGATAACAACATCATCTGCGTATGCTAAAAGTTGTACAGTTCTATTAAATATTGTACCTCTAGGATTTATTTTGACGGCTCTGATTACTTTTTCCAAGCATATATTAAATAGTTGTGAGGATAGTGAATCACCCTGACGAAGACCAGTCATAGTTTCGAAACTTTCTGATAGCATGTTTTGTTTTCATGTTTATAATAGTGGCCAAATATCCCCCCCCCACACACACACACAAGATCCGAAATCCCTCCTCAGGGCGTGGCCGCCCGGGATCCTCCCCCTGTTCGGTAATGTGTGTAGCCTACCCCCGAATATATGTTCACGAGCCGCCACGGAAGTTTAATAAAAAAATTGAGCCATTTTTGAGAAAATTCTGAGGAGTCAGGTGCCTTGTAAAGTACTCCCAAAAATTTAAAATATCAGTTTCAAATTTAAGAGGCCGCGATATAAGCGAGATCGATCCTGAAATATCTATTGTAAAAATCTAAAAATCCTACTTACGGTTTAGCCGCTAGCTTTGTTTTCTGACAGAGAGAAGAGACATTTCCCTTTAAAGCAAGTTTTCGGTATCAAGGACTCACAAAACGTGGATTCTGACTATACAACGTGTCAATGGTAGTAATTTGCTACGTATTGGAACAAGCCTTATCCAGTTTACGTATCAGGGCCCTACATTACTAGTTTTTCTGTTGAAACAGCGCCGTTTTTCCCCCAGCAGCATTACAATACTAGTAAGTTGTATGCAAGTAGAAAGAGATCTGACTTTCACTCATGAAGCTGTACGTAGGATTTCAAAAAAAAAAGTTGGTTAGCTCTACAAATAGCAAAACAATTTGAAACAGGCGCGTCATCACTTCTGTCTTTGCCTACGCAAGTGTCATGAGTGGTCATGAGGAGGTCATGAGACTTGAGCGGAAGGTTGATTGTCAAGTGTACGCTATTGTATCTACCTGTGTTGGTAGTGTAAATGCGCGTTTCCTCTGTTTGTTAAGGGATGACTGTAATTAGCGGATTATTTTTATCTTGATTTTCAAGGTGTGTAAAAGCAGTACGTTGTTGATGTGAGTAAAATGAATTGTATTGATTATGTAGATTATTTCTGATATTAAAAGAAGATTTGTAAAAAACTTAATTAATGGTAAATTTCTCAAAGTTTGAATCTGTATACCATTGCCCCAGGTCAGTTTTCGGCATATATATGTATCTTCTTTCCATGTTCATTTATTCCTTCACATATATTGGTTTGTGGTAATTTTGTTTTCTTGGTTATAGAATGACTCACAGTCACTTGAGAGATGTTATAAGTGCCTTAATAATGAAGTTTTGAGGTTGATATTGAAGTTTTTTTTATTTTTTTTTTTTTATCAGCAATACTTCTGTCTTGTGTCCAATATTTGATACATTTATTTAAAGGAATAGAAAAAAAATACCAACTTTTCAATTTAGGTTTGAAAATGTATAAATGTGTTAAATTTTATTGTGAAGACTTCTTATTTTTGTGTGATACACTGAGATGTCAATTGTCTTGTATTCATATTTCTTGTACTTCCATGAAGATCAATTTAACGAACAGTAGAAGTATTGTATAATCACCTATATAATTTATTTTTTAATAACCATCTAATTCTTTAATGTTTTGCAGATACTTTTGTGAAAACAACTAATTATTTAAATTACTTTCAAGAGAAACCGCACATTTGGAGGTAATTTTTTTTATATAAACTTGAAAGGGTACTTAATAACGAGATGTTTTTATTTTGGATTAATGTTCTTTATATTGTTTATATACTGTGTTTAGTCTTATGCATGCAGCATAAGGCTACATATGCTATAGAATAAATATATTTATTGGATGCTGTATAGACAAAATTCAAAATGTTCATTCAAAATGTTTACTATTTCAATAAAAAACATGAAAAAAAAACAAAAATACATAATTATTTAACATAATGATAATCATTATAATTTGAAAGCCTTACGTGCAGAGGTAAAAATACCTGTGTGCAAATTCAAAAAGCACTATCAGTTGAAACGTCTCTAGTGCAATGATTAAGAACATAATTTGTTCAAATTACATTTATAAAATACTATACATTTTTGTGATTAGATTCTTTTGACAACTTTCAATATTTGTTTGACTTCTCATTCTAGAGTATTAATTAGCTATTCTCTCATTATTTATACTTCATATTCAATTTGTCAATGAATTCCAAGGTTTTCAAATTGACCAGGAGGTTATTAACACTTTCGATTGTAAGGACGTGTCTGATAAGTCATCTTCATTTTACTGTTGTGTCCTATGGACATATGTTGTATGTTCTTTTACATTTATTGTTCTTAACAGGCTATTAATGTCTCACAGACAGATGTAGGCACAGAGAATATGATTTTTAATATTATTAAGATGGTTGCAGGACAAACACTAATGTGTGCTTCTATTTTTTGCAAGTATTTGCAATTTTTCCAGAAGCAATTAGATATTTGTACTTGCAGGCATTGTCAATTTCGTTTAGGATGTCTTTCTTTGCAAGTAGTGTTCATGCTGTTAGCAACATATGCAGATGTTTAGAAGACATAGATGTCAAATTCACAGCGACTCTCATCATTAGAAGTTCAAGAGTTTTTGAATATTGGATCAGAACTGGATTCTTCTGATGAGGATGATGATTTTATTCCTGGACTGTTTAGTTTGAGCAATGAAAATTCTATCGAGGAGAGTAATAATGATGTGAATGATTCTATTGGTTAGTCTTCTCAAATTCAAGACTTTGTATTTCCTTTAGAATGCTGTGAAATTGTTAAACAATCTGAATTACCTGTGTTTAAGAAAACCTGTCAAATACAATTTCCTGTAAATAAAGACTTAACGGAAGTAGACTATTTTTCATCATTTTTTATCACAGTGTATTTCGAAAAACGAAGGTAGAAATAAATAGATATTCAAATGGAACTATATATGAACTTCAATAAAATAAAATTATAGTGTACAAGTATTGTTGTCATATGAAGTTCACTGAATTCCCTCCATATTTTGTAACATTGTTACTTTCCGCAAAAATACAAAATTGACAAAATGTGTTTCTTGAAATTCCATTCTCACTACCATCTTACAATCAAATGATAATAAAATACATTCAGACTTAAAGAGAAAAGACAATACTTCAAGATTTTATCAATTTCAAACTGATGTGTACAATAGTTTTTTTTTCTTTTTTCGTTTGGAATAATAGCTATATTGCCCAGGACACAGGAGTTAACCACATGACGTATCTCTCAGGATCAATAGTGTTAAAAACTATAACCAATTTAAGTATTTGTTCTCCTTCCAATTTCTTTGTTACGTTTTGGTAATAATAATTGAAGGCATTTCGATTGAGCATTTTGTATGGTAAGTTGTTCTCCCGTGGTTTTGTAATCAATGGTTTCCATATAAAATTTTTACTTAAATTCAATACTTTGTGCTTTGTATATAACTTCTCCAAAGGATATAATTTTGTTTTACCATGCATTATTTTCAATATTCTCTTCTGTACATTATTCAAGGATTTTAAAGTGCTGCTGTAGGTATTTCTTAGGCAGATTTTAACAAGGACAATTTATTTTTGTAAGCATTATACCTAATTTTGAGTTTTTTCAATTGAATTTTTTACCTTCATGTATAATTGATTTTTAATTCTGCAAGATTCCATAATATAATTTGTTATCCTTCCTAGGTTTGCTCGCAGTGATTCTGCTTTTTTTAGATAATTTTCAAGTATTACAATCAGAGTATTAGTTATCTTATTTGTATCATCAACGCTGTAACTCATCCTATTTTTCATTTATAATTGAATTCACAAATAGATGGTAGTTATTATTGACAAAATTTCTCTCCTGTATATCATTCTATCTACTGCTATTATCTGTAAATCTTATATTCAACGACAGTGCAATGTGATCCAAATATCAGTTTAAAAAAATTTTAGACTATATTTTCTCAATATTTTTTGACATTCTGCCCAAAAATGTGGTCATTGCAGCTGGACATAGTATCAGTAACTTGTGTAGCTTTATTTATATAAGATTTATATCTACAGTGGAGTTTTCTTTTAATATAACCAAGTTTAGATCCATCAATATTAATTGATTTGCTTTCTTATTGTCTTATGTATATTGTTGTAGATCATTAATACACTTTTTTACAGGGTGTCACGAGTTCAATACCTAGCAATAAGCTTGATTTCTCTCAATTCAAATTTGCATACAGCATAAATAAAATTCATATTGATCTGTTTATAATCAAAGTTGTATTTGTCTTTCACATACAGAAATATTCTGTCATTTCTGTTAATGTTATTTTTTGTAAAAATTGTGTTATAATTATCTAATTCATAAAATCCTGCATAATTAATATTATGAATTTCCATACAGAATTTTCTCACAGAAGAATATATCTGGTTTGTCTAACTGTTCTATCAACAGTTTCAGATCATCAAAATGCTTCTCCAAACTTCTCATATTTAATTGGACTATTCTCAGATTGAAATAATCAACTGAAAATTCATCAATTTTTTGGCAATCATTGCATACCAATTTCTCATCATCAAAATTATCTTTATCCAAATCCATTCAAGAAATCAATAATGATAAAAAATCTGTGCATTTAGCAGGTTTTTATAAAATATGTACATTTCACTAGTTCATCAAACGTTATACCAGTTCATCAAACGAACAATGATCTGTTGATCTTAGTTTTAAATTTGTCATTCAATCTAATGCAATTTATACAATGTTTTCTATCTCATTGACTACAATCTTCACTTTCATATTTACTCATGCGGTATTTATATGACAGTTGCTCTTACAGTATTTTGCGCTGAGCCCATAATTACATTTAAAACACCTATTTATATTATATTACGAGATGTTTTTGTTTTGGATTAATGTTCTTTATATTGTTTATATACTGTGTGTGTATATATTATGGTATAGACCTTGTATCTATACCATTCCATGTAAATTTTTCCTGTTTTTATAACTTCCTCAAAATGTTTCATTGATAATTCCAGAAAAATGTTCCAAGTCCCATTAAATTTATTTTCTTGGATGTAAACAATGTTACTCATCAATACCAGTGTGTCTGAAGTTTTGCTTTTTAATTATTTATATTACTTCATTTTTTTTTTTTTACATTTACATTGCCCATTCTAATTCTCGTGTTTTCAATTGTTTTCTTCTAATTTCACAATTATTACCCAATACTTATTCTAATTCAGTAGTAATTTGTTGCTAGAACTGCAATTGCATATCTCAGGAGCACTGATATGTCATTCTTTTCTTTTACCATATTAACAGCAATCTCTAAGTTTTGCAAATTTATCTAACTAGTTAAAAATTTAATTATTTCTCCATTTCTTTTACTTTTTGGCTTAATATTACTAATTCAAGGTGTATAATTCCTATTGATTTTTTTATTTTTATTTTTCACAGTACAATAGGCCCCCGTTTTGCTAGCATATGACTTACATACGTCGGGCTTACAGTTGTGCAATTCCAATTCTAGATTTTCAACTTTCTCCTTGAACAGGGTATTATGTTTTTCCGTTTCTGCAGTTAATTTTCTTGAAAGATAATTTTCCTTTTCCCACCTTTTCCCACCATCCCAGAACAATGTATTCTAGATTTATCTAAAATTACAATATCTTTTTGATTGATTTGATTGGATTTATTTAGTCAAAGGATAGTAAAAACTGTATGTGACATTTGGGGGAGAAGTACGTTTTGCACACATTTTCTTGAGCACCTGAACATTTAACTATAAATAGTTGAATGATGAATAAAAGTTTCAGTAAGCGAAGTTAGTAAATTTTGAAAACTAGACATTATCGCTCCCTAGTTATAGAAAACTTATTTGAAATGGTAAACGAACGGCAGATTTTATTTTTTAATTTCTTGTCTCACAAAGAAACATCGTAAGAAGAGGAAGTTACATAATCGTGCCCCGACAAACGGCGAATAACTCTCCAAAAAAACTTATTGCCGGGCTCTGCTAACAAAAAAGGGGATAAATCCTGTTGCTAAATTGAGAAGAGGAAAAATCCTCTAACACCTGGTGTAGCCAGAATCCGTATTTTGTTCTTGATACTGAAAAATTGATTGAGGCAAAACGTCTGTATGTCAGTCTGTCAGTGAGTGAGTCAGTCTGTCAGTGAGGGAGTCAGTCTGTCAGTGAGTGAGTCAGTCTGTCAGTGAGTGAGTCAGTCTGTCAGTGAGTGAGTCAGTCTGTCAGTGAGTGAGTCAGTCTGTCAGTGAGTGAGTCAGTCTGTCAGTGAGTGAGTCAGTCTGTCAGTGAGTGAGCCAGTCAGTCTGTCAGTGAGTGAGCCAGTCAGTCTGTCAGTGAGTGAGCCAGTCAGTCTGTCAGTGAGTGAGCCAGTCAGTCTGTCAGTGAGTGAGCCAGTCAGTCTGTCAGTGAGTGAGCCAGTCAGTCTGTCAGTGAGTGAGCCAGTCAGTCTGTCAGTGAGTGAGCCAGTCTGTCAGTGAGTGAGCCAGTCTGTCAGTGAGTGAGCCAGTCTGTCAGTGAGTGAGCCAGTCTGTCAGTGAGTGAGCCGGTCTGTCAGTGAGTGAGCCGGTCTGTCAGTGAGTGAGCCAGTCTGTCAGTGAGTGAGCCAGTCTGTCAGTGAGTGAGCCAGTCTGTCAGTGAGTGAGCCAGTCTGTCAGTGAGTGAGCCAGTCTGTCAGTGAGTGAGCCAGTCTGTCAGTGAGTGAGCCAGTCTGTCAGTGAGTGAGCCAGGTCTGTCAGTGAGTGAGCCGGTCTGTCAGTGAGTGAGCCGGTCTGTCAGTGAGTGAGCCAGTCTGTCAGTGAGTGAGCCAGTCTGTCAGTGAGTGAGCCAGTCTGTCAGTGAGTGAGCCAGTCTGTCAGTGAGTGAGCCAGTCTGTCAGTGAGTGAGCCAGTCTGTAAGTGAGTGAGTCGGTCGGTCGGAGAGTCAGTCAGTGTCAGAGTCAATTGGAGAGTCAGTCAATCTATGGGAGAGTCAGTCTGTGGGAGAGCCAGTCGGTGAGTAAGTGGTTCAGTCAGAGAGTTTGCCTGTCAGTGGATCTGTCAATCAGTGAGAGTTAGTGAATCATTCAGTGAGTGAGTCTGTTAGTCAGTGAGTGAGTCTGTTAGTCAGTGAGTGAGTCAGTCAGTGAGTCAGTCTGTTACTTCAAAATTTTCTTCAAAATTTGTATTCCCCATTCGATCTGAATGAACACAAGGCTGTAGGAGTTTCAAACGGGTATTTTTATTTTTGAGGGTATTTCACATGAAACCTCAAAAACATTTTCAAATTTTTCTCAAAAATGGCACCAAATTTTTTGATCAAATTTTGTCTTCGGATAATGTAAAGAATGCTTAAGAGAATGGTGGTGGTCTCACTTTTGTTGAAATCACAAGTTTTTGAAAATTGAAAAAGTGCAATTTTTTGGAGAGTCTTCCTACAGTTATTATATTGAAGATAAAGATTTTTTCCTTAATGAGATCTGTTCCTTAAAGACTGATCTTTAAATATGAGCATGTTCAATTTTTGGAAAATATGGGTAGTTTTCGTGTAATTTTGCGCGAAATATACGCAATTTTTCCTCAAAACTGCTCGAAATTGTTTCTTTAAATATTTTCCTGATATGTAATAAGGGACGCTAAATATATGGTACTAGTCCTATTTTCAGCTATTGTTCTCCTTGTATGTAACAGCATATGGTAAATAAATAAACTAGTGGTGCTACAAAATTGCACAGACTTTCTCGCACTAGTTAGTTTTCTAATCTCTTAAGTCTGGACTAGCTTCTCGGTTAAGCCTGATTCTCTTCCCAGATACCTTCTTTGGTCATCCAAAGGACACTCTTTCACATTTTCTCCACTTTCGGCTCCCTAATGCAAAAACTGAAACAGTTGTCTTGACTAATACAGATGTGTATAGCCATATCCGACATTTTAATTTCAAGAATGCGTTCTTGCAGAAAACTATAGAGAATTCTAGAAATTTTATTGAAAATCATTTGAAACACTTCTACTCACAAATACAGTCAATAAACATATAAATAAACAGGACATGTTGGTATGTGCTTTTCCAAATTGCAATTTTTAAACATTTTTTCAACTCTCATTCGATTTGTAAAACGTATGTCACTTCAAATCCATTATTGTCTTTCTGTGCATCTGTATGAACCGATTTAAGTAAACTAATCGATCTAACAACAAGAAATTTAAATACAATATATACACTACCCATGGGACCGACTGTGATATCCTTAGCGGCTGACCAGGAGGGGTGGCTCTGGGAATCAACTGATGTCATTGTAGTGCCTCTGACCGGGAGATCCTAGGTTCATGTCCTGATGAAGGCAGTATTTTCGACACTAGCCAGATCGAGTTTTGTCGCTGTGTGGAGGAGAATTCTAGCGTCTGGCTGCTTTGATCGATAGTTTTCCATGGTTCTCTAATCAGCACAGGTGAATACCAGAGCAGTTCCCTGTCAAATGGGACACGGTTTGTGTGCCATCTTTTCTTCCCATTCCTTGTACTATCCTAACCATTTACTTACATGCACCACGCTAATACACATG
This sequence comes from Teleogryllus occipitalis, assembly GCA_011170035.1. NCBI lineage: Eukaryota > Metazoa > Arthropoda > Insecta > Orthoptera > Gryllidae > Teleogryllus > Teleogryllus occipitalis. Next base: position 137,098 of record BLKR01002445.1, on the reverse strand, counting down.
CCGAGAGACAGGTGGGAAGCTTAGAGCTTGCCCCGGCTGGGATGATGCCCTTCTAGTGGAAAGTACCTGGTTTGGGAAAACCCAACTAGCCTACCGTAGGTTGGATTTAGCCATCCAGAGGGGGAAGATCACCCCTACCTCACAAGCAAAAAATGTACTACACTTACGGGACTAACGCTCTTTGCAGTTGACGCGCCCGGGATCACTATCAATCAATTCACATAACAGCTGTAAATCCGTTTATGGACAACTGTAACGCCTAAACCGTTCAGCCGTATTTCTCCAAAATTGATATTCCCTAATTGATCTGAACGAACTGGTAGTACACTTTGGTATTTCAAACGGATATTTTGATTGTTGAGGGTGTTTTACATGAATTGGGCATTTACCTTTTTATGCCTATGCCTGAGTTTGACCATGCGGCGCTTGTGTGGCATAGAGGTATGAGTGCCAGCAAGTTAACTGTGAGGATCCAAGTTCAGGTCTCAGAGTGGAAAAAAAATTGCTGGTTGAAAACACTTTTGCTGGTTTATGTAGTAGTATAATATTGCGGAGCATTTAGAAATAATGTGAGAAAGTATGTGCTTGATAGGCCTAGTTTTGTATTGATAACAAAATTTCACCCACGACTCTACTCCTATCCCTACTAGCAAAAGGTGAGCTCAACAAAATGTGCGCTTAGTGAAGCTACATTTATGTCCAGAAGCAAAACAAGGGGTCATCTCAACATTTGCTCAATGGATCAGGGAAATCGGACAAAAACTTGATGTAGATGGGGGTCATTGATGTGGATGCTGAAGTACATTACTTGTTACAGGCATATTAAGTCTTTTTTAAAATTATACAATACAAATGTAAACTAATGCATTTATTATCATTGTAAAAAAAATATTATTTTTCTTTCATGGTCAGTATAGTCTGTAATTGTATAGAAACAGTTATGAAACAGAAAATATTTTACTTCTAACTTAAATTTGTGTACTGATTTTAATTGTTTAATGTCATTTGGCAATGTGTTGTATGAATGATACATGGAATTCTTGTAATGAGCTATAGATACTGACACCTAATGAATGTGATTTCTACGTCATGTGTTGTAATTATAAATATCAATATTGGATGAAAATATGTTAAGTAAGTCACTTTTGACAAAAACTACAGGTTTGTAAATAAGTTGTCAAGGCAATGATAGGATTCCAAGGTCAGTGAAGAGAGGCTTGCAGGAATCACATGGATGTCATTTCTTTAATATTGAAACGTTTTTTTCTGCAATTTGAAAGTCTGGGTACTATCGAATGAGATCAAAATGTTGTGCGAGAACCAGAAGATATATCAGAATATTATGCCATATCTCAGGTGGAAATGTACATTTGCAAAATTCACACAAGGAGTTGCATGAAGGCTGACAGAATTCAAAAGAATTTAGTGTTTAATTCAGTTTTATGGGTATTTAATTGAGGTTTGACTGAACCAACAGACCCAGAAATTTTGTTGCCATAACATCAGCTAATTGCATATTGTTAATTTTCAATGGAGCATGCGATTGCTACTTTGAAATGCAAAAATTCATTGAAACCATTTTTCCTTCACTTTTTCACTCTAAACAAGATTTGTAATGCATAGCACCACAGTTCACACATACATGTTGCTTAGGCTCTTTATTCTTGCACCATTCACATGTAGCGAGATGTATAAAACTCATCTTCATCATCCTTGTTTTCAATCTGAACAAGCTTGATATAGTAATGTGATGGATACTTTCAATGTAACTTATCCCCGTCTCCGTGCTGGTCCGGAGCAATAGGAGCAATCCATTGATGCCTGCTAAATTGCTTTTTTATCCTCCATTCCAAGCACCGAAGATTCTCTGTTCAAATCATCTGGGGCACAAGTTGCCAGTTCTAAACAAGATCCACAAGGCATTTGGAGGTTTGGTATGTCACAATGATTGAACTCTGAACTGAGTTTTTGACCTTCAATATGTTCATGTGATGAAATAGTGCAGAGTATCAATAAGCAAATAAGGATGTAAAATGAAAAATCAAACAAAATGTAAAACTTATAAAATATCTAAAAATTAGATTCTTTAATAATTGTATAGTTCTATGAGCCTTATTAGAGTTTTTAAACAATTGGCATCAACACCATTATGATTAAACAGAACCTTGTATATTTTTGTGCTTAATCTTATTAAAGATTTGCTGATTTGTGTAATTCTAACATGTTGCAGTTGAAATTGAACCAAGCAAGATGGTCGATTTGAACACCATTCCTAATGCTCCTATCAAAGTAAGTTTGATTTGTTTCCATTCGATATGGTTTGCCTCTTGGAATTAACTTTGTCATCTTCAATGTTTCTTATTTCTTGTTTCAGGTCATATTCGCAATTCATTTCTTTCTCTGTTGTTGGTAAGTATTTCATTTGGAAGACTTTCATAATATATTTGAAGTTATTTTTAAGTGCAAAGGATACGCCCAGATAACATGGTAGAAAGTTTCCCTAAACCAAATTACCTATGAATAGTTACACTATAACTGTATCTTACTATAGTAACACTATAACCAACCAACATAAAAATAATATTTTTGAAAGATCTCGTAGTCCCCGTATCACCACCCACACCCCTCTACAGCCAAATGTGTTTTTTCATCATCACTGTTTTATCTGATTGGAAAAAAAAAAGAAAATAATTTACAATATTTGAACAAATTTTTTTGATATTTTCCCAGTACCGACCAGGAGCAGTAGTTCAGTGCATCGACTGATGTCACTGCAGCGCCTCTGACTGGGAGGTCCTAGGTTCGAGTCCGGGTGGCGGCAGGATTTTTGACACTAGCTTTTCAGCTAGGTTGAATTCAGTCGCTGTCTGGAGGAGAAGTCTAGTGGCCAGCTGCTCTGATCGGTAGTTTTCTGTGGTTTCTCCGATCAACACCAGGCGAAAGCCGGAGCAGTACCCTAACAAATGGACCACGGGCTGTGCGCGAGCTTTCCTTGCTCTTCCTTATCCTATCCTCACCCCTTAAACACACACCTACAATTACAAGCACTACACTACCACACATGCCGGGAGACCGGTCGAGGACTTAGAACTTGTCCCGGCTGGGGCGGTGCCCCGCTGGTGGGAGAGTCCTGGTTAGGGGGAAACCCCACTAGCCGACGGTAGGTCGGCGCCGGATCTCCCCATCCAGTAGGGGAAGATCACTGCCATCTCCTGAGGAAAGAACATGCACTACACTTATGGGACTAATGACTTAAGCTGTTGACTTGCTCAGAATCACTAACCAACCAACTAAATGATCTAAACTGGCCAAATATTTATTTTTTAGTTTGCCTATTATTTTGAGAATTTCATAGGAAGAAGTTTCGGAAATGAACATCGTATCTGAATATTTTGGGATGAATTTTGTGACAGAAGACTCTTAGTGAGATTGGCAGCAATTCTCGAAAGTATTAGTTAAGGAGAGTAGCCACTGTTGCCGGATTGTTCACTTATCTCTATCGTTATATTTTAAAACAACATTTTTTATCAGGTTTCTAGTTGATTTGGTGGTATTTTTTATTATATATCACATTGCTTTTTGTTTTGTTATTTGAGTTCAGAATATCCTGATCGTGTTTCATGATTATGACTGCCTGCCTTATGACTTTTCTTAAAAATGATTTGTATTTTTTAAAGTAGAGGAGGAAATCTTAAGATACATTATAATGCATAGAAATGAAAGAGAGATTTTTTTTACATGATGTCCTAACCCCAAGTTATATCCAAGAATTGCTTTTCCGCAAAATATTTAATTTTCTTTTTTGAAGAGGAGAGCAAGTCTTTCAAGCAAGAGCAAGAGCAAGCAATCTTTTGAGTTCTTGTTTTAGGTTGATGTAAATAGTTTTGTCTTTATTAAGTCTGGTGTGATAGAAAAGTCTTCGAGCTTTAAACTTGTTGCATATTAGTTATAATGCCAGGGGGTAGAGTGGGATGAGATGATTTGTATGTTGTAGTGTTTAAGAGGGCTTTTTTGATATGATGGTTCAGATGAGTGACTGCAGCGTCTATTTCAGTTTTGGTAGAGAGGGTATAAGTGAAATGGTTCTTTTTGAATAATTGCTTTTCGATCCTTTCCAGTTGGTGATGGGGATGCTATGAGAATATGTTAGGGTAGGGGGTACACTGTGTGGAAAAGATGATTGGTAGGAGAAGAGTTCATAGCGAACGTATAGAGTTGTAACTGCAATGTTGGTTGTGTGAAGGATGATGTCAAAAATGTCATGAGGTGTGTCAATGATAAGATGGGTGGATTCAAGAGGGACAAGGAGGGTAATTTGTGGATGATTGTCTTAGTCTTGTAGTATTTGTCCTGAGTAATTGTTGGACATTCAATCCCAATGTCTGTTCTTGCAATTTAGATCTCCAGATAAGATAGTTGCTGTTGGCAAAGAGAAGAGTGAGGTGAGATCTGCTGGGGCTAGTTGTGTCTGCGAGGGTTTGTAGGCAGAGATGATGTTGATGCTGGAGTGAGGTGAAGATATTTGAATTGCTGTTGCGTCTATTTTTGGGTTGAGTGGTAAGTTTATATAGGAATGAGGAATGGTGTTGCGGATTAGGATGGCAGTGCCGCCTCCCCCATGGGTTAGATGGTCGGTATGGTAGGTAATATAGTTGGGGATTGAGAAGGGAATGTACGATTTGAGGTGTGTTTTCTTGGATTAGAAGGATACTAATTGAGTAGTCGGATAGGAATTTGTTTAGAGAAGGAGGAAAGACCGCCATTGGCATTCCAGGAAGAAAGAAAGATGGAATGAGAGGAAGGATACATATTTAAAACAGTTCACAGAGTTTTTGTTCCAGCAGTTATTAATTTTTTATTATCCTGGGGAGATTTGAAAATTTGGATACATTCTTTGATAGTTTGGATGTGTTTGGGAATAGTGAGGGAGTTAAGTTGGGTGAAGAGTTATTTTAAGTTAGAGAGTCTAGTTGTGGTCCCAGTGGGTGTCCAGGTTTGATTAAGGTTGGTTGAGTCAGCATAGGAGCGGTCAGGTCGTGTAGGGAATTGCATTATGTCATTGGTCTGAAGAGTGGTATTGGATTGTTGGAGGGACCGACGGAGTGCTTGGATTTTGTTTAGGTTTGCTTGCCCGTGTTCTTGCAAAGTGTGGAGAGCATGGCAGGTTGGGAAGTTAGCTGGGTGATCTTTAGTGCAAGTTATGCATAGTGGTTTGAATTTGGCAAGGTGAACGTGGGGGCAAGTTTCAATGGAGAGGGCTTGGCTGCGGCAAAGTAGCAGCAGGTTGGTGAGCGGTGGCAATAGGCTTTAGTGTAGTTGTACTGTTGGCCATTGGTACATCTAGGAATTCTGTCTGAAGGGTGGTGTCTATTGTCACATGGTGCAGGGCGAGGTAGCGTAGGTTGGTCTTAATTAGTTGGATGTCTTGTTTTGGTACTTCTATTATGTACCGTCCTAATTTTGTTGTGGTCTTGTGATCAGTGAATTTCATCATTTTAGTCACATAGAAGCAGTTAACATTTTGTCCTTTAATCTCTTGCATCGGGTCTGATAGGTGTAATTTTGGGAAAGTCCTTGCAGTACCAGCTTATCTCTAGTCTCAGGGGTCGCCGTGTGGTAATAGTAGTTAGGTGGGGCAGAAAAGAAGATTCATTTGTCTCATTGCTTCATTTGTCTGAAGTACATATAGGCGGTGAGAGAATCTTTGGTGAGGCAGAATTGATTTTGGGGAGATGATTAAATTGTGATGTGTGTATCTACTGTGGAAAAGTTCAGATGTGCATTTCTATAGTTCTTTGATTAGGTCTTGTCCATCTAGGATGTCAGAGGTCGAAATGTAGATTTTTCCTATTCTGGGTCTAGATCCCAGTTGGGGGGTTGGTTTTGGGTTGATAAGGTCAAATTTCTTATTCTGAAGTAGATTGAGTCAAGATTTCTTGGGAGGAAGTGGATTGGTCCATGGGGTTTCTCCATTGGTGATTTCTGCTTCTTTAGTGGCTAAGGGAGAGAAGGAGTTGCTGGCGGTGATAGAGTATTGCAAATTTTCAGAAGAGAGTTTACCAGTTCTTTTTGGTGGGGAGAATCCATCGCCGGAATGTTCAATAGGAAGAGGAGGTGCTTTTTGGGGTTGGCGTTGGTTTACGTGGGAAGCTCTACTGGGGGAAATGGAAAGTGTCCGCTTAATCTGACCTGAGTGGTGTTGGTCGCTGGGAAGATGTTGATGCAGTTCAGTTGCTGTAGCAGAGGCCCCTTCTGTGCTGGTTGATGCTCCAAAGTCCATCCATTGTGGAAGCAGCTGTTTGGGGGCATGGCCGAAGCTGCGCCTCCGTTCCGTTGTAGTGGTCTAGCTAGAGTAGAGATGGACCGGTTGTTTCGGGATGTTCCTACCGCACTTGCTCTTACTAAAACTCCTACCGCACTCGCTCTTGCTCGCTCACTGGGGAGTACAATATGTTCTTGATTCAGCGTGTCTTTATGCATCAGCTTGCGGAAAAGACGGCTTACCGTCACCTAGCTATAGGCTAGGTGATTGACGAATTTCAGCTGAAGGAGAAACCAGTTTACCGTCATCAGCTGGAAGATGAACAATATGTATCAGAATTATGGTAAATACGGTTTGCCGCCACGAGGGGGAAAATCGGCGTAAATAGCAGAAAAATACTTCCAGAGACGCAAAATGACTATGTGCTCTAGAAGCACACCTCAGCTTGCTTTGTCTTTCATTCATTTGTAGCATTTTGGATACTAATGATTGGTTGAGTTTAATTTATTTTTAAAAAAAGTCTGTCAAACACATGATTTCAAAACTTTCAGTCAGTTTCATTGACTTAGGAAATAATCAATAAAGATACATAACCAGATTCATAGACAAAACTATCCACTAAACCTTTTTAGGTAGATTAGTAAATTTTTAAATAAATTATGTAAGAACACAATTCAGGGTAAATTTGGTGGGCTCTATTGGCTATTTAATATTTTTCTTTTTTGTCAGAAAAGTTTTTTGTGAACACTTTTGTTACACTTGGAACGGAATTATGTGTAATGGTTGGTAATTGCACAAAAATTGTACTGAAAAATATTTATGAAATTCATTGTATCCTCAACATCTGTCTTGTTAGTAAATGCTCTTACCGGCTTTACATGGTGTCTAATAATTCTTTTTGAAACCGAATGCATTGTACTAGTTTGCTTTAATGATTAATTCAGTTTCATAATTTTATGTTTTAGGGGTGTGCAAGGAACATGGAGCCCCAATTCATACTTTTTTTACAATTTGCTTTTCTTTCTTACACTAATGTGGGCAATTCAGTGCAAAGACTCAGTCGAACCTGTGGAAATGGTAAGTAGTTATCTATATATGGAAAGAAACTACATGCTTTTGTAATATCTTAGTTTTCCTTAATCAAAGATAAGCATATTCTCATTTACAAATCAATTAGTCAATGCATCTCTCAAAGGTCTTGATTAGTTTCATTTAGTTTTGAAGAACTTTAACCCTTCAACATGAATCCTAGGTTGAGTACAGTAACATTCAAATGCAGGTGAAGATAATGGGACTCTGTGTGCCACCGCGAGAGCAAGTAGCCAACTCAGTTCAACACTTCAGCTCTCTTCCGCTTCACACGGTATCCCACCTTAGAAGGAAAATCCCATTATTGTATTTAGAGGCTCATGAATAGAGTTGAAAGGAACATGATGCCTTAAGATTGCTTTTTGCGTTGAAGGGTTAAAGAAAATGGAAAATTAATTCTCTTCTAATTCTGTCAATGTACATTTTGTTTGTACATACCTTGTACGAACACAACAAAGGTCACAGTTGTATGACACCAAAATTACCAGCTAAGAATTTGGCTAACAGGGAAAGGGCAGAGGGGAAGAGGTCTTCCTTCAAGTTTCAGGTTCTACATAAGATGATACTTGTTCAGGGCTGTTGCTACTATTTTAGTACTTTGCCATCACAGTTGCCAATTGCTGATTGCCCCAAATGTTGCCCTAGAGGTCTAGGTGGCCACTTAAAATTTAGTGATTTTCTCAGAACTACAAATACAATCTAGCTTTACCGAGATTAAACACAAACTAACTTTAATTTCACAAGTATATCTTCTGTGTAATTTGATGTTTTACTATCACTTAAAGCACCATCTACCTACAGAATATGTAAGTTTGTATTAGTAGTCTGATAATGAGGTTTAATAGCTGTATTATAGGGTTGTGGAAAATATGTTGGCAATGTCATTTCATATTTTGTAATTCAAACATGACCTTTCTTGTAAGTAGGATTCCTTAGCAAGGTGTGCGTTAGACAAATTTTTATTGATCGGAATTAGAAGAAAGTGTTCGTCAAGACTAACATGAGGTTCATTGATAAATATTATTATTAAAAGGAGATCAGTTACCAGTTAAAGTTCTATGAGATGGTTCCCAAGTATCAGCAAATCAGTGTCTTCGTAGTGTACATTTATTTTTTAATGCCATGCAATTTTATTTTTATATTGGCATGATTGCCAGAAACTAATGATATCATTAATTGCAATTTGACAAAGTGACAGAATACTCTGAATAGAATTTTAGTATTAAAGCAGAATTTATCATGAATATGTATATTTTATTCCTCTATTAAACATTTCACAAAATAAACCTGTTCTTTATCTTTTTTGCATCTACCATACTACATTTGTCATACTTGATGTCATTTTTTTCCCTAAAAATGACAGCAAATTGGAGTTGTGCCAAATTGCTCTTATTTCAGTTCAGTTTCTTGTGAATTGTTAATTTTGTAAAGAATTAATTTTGATAGAATCCTGAAACCACAGTTTTCAGAAAAAGAAGTTTCAAAGTTATCACATGTGATATTTTCCAGATTTCCTTCATCATTAGATAATGTCACACAGCACTTTTTTTTTTAAATTTTCATTGAGAAAATTTGCAATTGTTAGATTTAAAGAAATTTTATCCCAATTTAATTGTGGAAGTAACAGTATGTCTCGAGCCATTCTTCCATGTATTTGAATCTTTCCAGATTTTTATTTAACATGTTCTAGAGATAAATTTTTAATTTCTTACATGAGGTGCATGTTTAGGATAGATGTATGAATTAAAAATAAGTAAATACAATTTTCTTCATGCTTATATTATATAAAAAAAATGATAATAAATTCAATTGATGTAAAAGTTTGTTTTCAGGATTTGTTCCTTCTTTGTCACTCATCATTAGGCCTGGACAATAATTACCCCTATAATATAACCAACACAAGAAAAATCAAACTTAGAATTCTGTTACATTAACTTCACTACCTGTGTAGGTTTCCTTGAGTAAACTCAAGGAAACCTACACAGGTAGTGAAGTTACATGTATGTACAGAAGCAAAATAAGAGGCCATCTCAACATTTGCCAAGGATCAGGGAAACTGCATGAAAAACTTGATCAAGATAGGGGTCGTTGACCCAGAAGGTCAAAAAGTTCTTAGGTTAAGAATATAAAGAGAGCATGACAACCTCAAATTTTCGACGCATTGAATGAAATAAAAAAAATGCTTTGAGTTCATTGAACATTTTTTAAATGACAAAATATTTAAATATTTAATTTTCTTCAACATAGAATTTTTTTGCCTCTGGACCTTTAATCTGATTTGTAGATCAATAGTGTTTATTGTTCACTTTAGAATGGACTGTTTTTGTAATCAAAAAGATTTTAGTAGACAAGTATATGTAATCTGTTGACGTGCAATTCTTGAAAAATGGATATGAACTGAAAAGTCCATCATTCAAGGATGTTTTTTGCCCATTATGTCAGTATTTTTCCAATTTTAGTTTTTTTTTATGTTAGTATATATTTAATGTCCTTATTTTTCTTTTGTTTCCAGGCCTTGTTCATTGGTGTGGCTAGTATAATTCTTGACATCATTGTTATTACTGTCTGCTTTCCATATGATCGTGAGTTATTCTTTTTTCTAACAAAATGAAAATGAGAATTATTTGAAACAAAACCCTGCTATTTTCCAGAACTATATTCCTACATATGGTAAATTACTTCCTCTAACACATTGTGAAATCAACTAATCAAAATCTAGGTTTGGTGGGTCCGCGACACCGAAAAATCGATTCACCAACAAAACTGTCAGTCTGTTGTCAACACTAATACTCTAACCATTAAAATGATTTTCTCCAAAATTGATATTCCCTAATTGATCCGAACAAACTCGTGACCCTGCGAGTTTGAAACGGATATTTATATTTTGATTTCACTCTCTCGCGTACTGCTTACCCAGTATTGTAATGCTTAAAGAAAACTAAAATTTTTTGAGAGAAAAACTCTTATTAACAGGCTTTGGTAATGAAAAAGTGGATAAATCTTGTTCCTTATGTAGTAAATTACTTCTTCTTACACGTTGTGGAGTCAGAATCTATGTTTTAGGGGTTCCTTGATTCCGAAAAATTGAGTGATGTCAAAACATTTGTCTGCCAGTCCGTCTGTGACTAGTGCGTAATCTGTTCAGCCGCTTTTCTCAAAAATTGATATTTCCGTATCAATTTAAGGCACTTGAGGTCCTGAGAGTTTGAAGCGTATATTTTGATTTTTGGAGGTATTTTGCACAATGCCTCAACATTTTCAAAATTTTGTCAAAAATCAGAAATTTAATCAAAAGTTTTGGATTAAACTTGCCCCATGGACAGCATGAAGAACTTTAAAGAAATGGCACAGCACTCATTTTCAGTGAAATCTCTGAATTTTATATTCTTGCTGGGGTGTTTTCTTTGGGTGTGCAAGTCGTGTGTCAGCGCCCAAGGAAATAAAAAAATTCATTTATTCCTTTGAATATTTTAAGATTTCTTTCATTTATTCTGTCTTCCGTGTAAACATCTCTCCCCACACACACACACACTTGAGGACAAAGCGTGCCAAGGCGTTGGATCTCTATTTAATGGCCTGCTGGAGAGCGAACATCTGTGATTGTGATATTCTCAGTTGCCCGTTGAACCCTTTAGCGATACTCATGAAATTAGTGTTATTTTTTTATTAGACTAGTGAAAAAGTGGAACAATAGTTTTAAATAATTGCTTTCTTTCCCTTTCGTATGAAGAAAAGAAAGATGTAATTGAGTGATGAGTGATTGTGTCCTAACCTGATAATATTTCAGAATTTAATTTTTAAAATGGGAATTGAAGAATGGGAAAAAGTGTTGAGCATGTCTTTTTAAATACTATAAAATGTCTTATTCCAATCTTTGCAATAGAAATACAATATTCTCGTTGTTATTTTGCGACTCCCCCATTATTCCAACATTATAATTTAAAATAAATAAGGATTTTGTTTACATAATTCAATTTTACTCTAAATATGTAAGCGAAAAGAGTAGTGTGGGGGTTAACACTTTCCTTCACTGCCAACACCCTAGGTCCAGAGTGAGGAGATGCCACTGCTTTGTTGCCCCTAAGAAGGTACGAAGGTCCTTCATATGAAGAGAACGTTACCTAATGCATGGGAAAAAGGGTAATTTTAGGCAGAAAAACTCTTATTGCCGGGCCCTGGTATCCAAAAAGTGGATAAATCCTGTTGCTAATTATAGAACAAATTCCTCCAACCCGTGGGTTAGCCAGAATCCATGATTTTTGGATTCTTAATACAAAAAAATCAATTCACGACAATCGATTCTGTCCATCTCTGGCCTAAACTGTTTAACCGATTTTCTTCAAACTTGATATTCCCGAATCGATCTGAATGAATTCGAGGCTTAAGGAGTTTCAACGGATAGTTTGATCTGTCCCTTAAAGGCGGATCTTTAAATAACTTCATGTTCAATTTTTGGAATATATGAGTAGTTTTCATGTAATTAGGTTTCATGTCTGTTAACTCCCTAAACTTTTGAAAATTTCAAATTTAAAAATAATAAGAGAAAGAATGTGCATTTGTAGCATCACTACTTTGATAATTGCAAAAGTACAAAATTTTTTCAGCATCTTCCTAAAATAACAATAATGAAGATAATCATTTTTTTCTGGATGAAATCTGTTCATCAAAAATAGATCTTCAAATAAGGTCATGTACAATTTTTTGAAATAATAGTAGTTTTTGCATAATAAACATACGTTATTTTTGTTTTTTCCAGAAATGGCACTTCTTTTTTTATGTTAATTATTGCAGGAAAGATTGGTACAGAAGTGGTGCTGGCCCTGTTTTTGGTGAACACTAAATTTTCAAAAATTGCAGACAAGAAATTAACGTAAACAAAAGTACAATATCAATGGTAGTTTTTTTGTTAAATGAAAATCTGTTTTAAAAATCTGAACTTGAAAAAGTTTGTATACAATTTTTTGAAAAAAATAATTTTCATGTAATTTCTGGTAGTAATTAATGTAATTTATAAAATTGAACTCTCAAAATTTTGAAAATTGCAAAAGTTGAATTTTTTGACGTCTTCCAATGACGTCGGTTTTTTGAAAATATGAGTAGTTTGTAACTGAAATTTATGACCAATAATTGTTTATAACAATTTTATTTTTATGTATTAAAATTACTTCACTATAACGTTCATTGATTATATAATTCATGTAAGAATTGAAGAAAATTTACTGATTTAATGAAATTATAATCAGTTCATTTGATGTAAGAACTGTCCATCCTGACTTTATTTGGATATTGTCATTTTTTTATTTATTTATTAATATTTATATGCTACAGTAATGTTACTGGTAACTTCATGAAGCAATGCATACACAATAATTTTGATAAATGTGAAGCTGAGTAGATTGCATAATAGAATTCATCACATATAGATGGACAGTAGCATATGATGTCAATCCATGAAAAGTTTATGCAAGTATTTGCACCCAATGCCATCTTAATTGGTCCTAATCTTTCTATGTTGTAATTTTTACAAATAGTTGTGCATATCAAATGTTACTGTGGATACATATTTTATTCCATTTCACTTCTTGCTATCTTCTGTTGATTATTAATCTTAAGTATACTTAACATCTACTTTCCAGGTACTAGTAACAGATTCAGTGTTGGAATGGCAATTCTGAATTTGCTAATCCGTCCTGTTACTTCCATGCTGTTGTATCGAGTTCATGCAGATCGGTCTGGAGCTTCTGGAGCATTTTCAAACAATTTAGGGGGATTGTTTGGTGAGAAAATTATTTGTTTTCTGTTAATTTTCACTTGCCCAGAGTCATTTGAATGGTAATTAAAAATTATGTTTGGTTGACAGCAAATGAGATCAAAGTACCGAAAGCAATTTTTCAACAATTTGGAATATATGTAATGTTAAATTTTCAAAATTGTATCATTAAGTGTTTTTTTTTCTTTAAACAATATAATTAAATTTCAAAATTTAAAAGTTTACCATAACAGTAAGTACATACAAAAGCATTATTATGAGACATATTCCCTGTAAAATCATATTTTCTATGAAAGGAGTTAAATCTTGTTGCCCCATCTCCTCTTCTCTCCCGCCTTGAATATTAGAGAATGTATGTGTATGGATGTACCTGAGAATAAATGAATTGAATGTGCTGAATTGTGCTTAATAGGAGATTTATAATTTGTTGCTGCTTCAATGATGCAGAATGATATGCTTTCCAAAGTTTTGACAAATCCTGTTTGGTGTCAAGTTCTCATTTATCAAATGAATAAACTTCTTGTTGGTATAGAATGAGAGAGCAAAAAATAGTGGATTAAACCTATTATTTTCTTGCAGGTGCAACAGGTCAAAGAGCACCATACGAAGACATAGATAGTGTTCACCAAATTGTCCCAGGAGTTCACTCAAGTGGAGCACACCATGACAGAAGTAACAGCCCAGCCATGTTTGCTCCAAGTGGACCTGATAACAAATCACCTCCTACATATCATGGATAGAGATCTGGTCCCCTACAACAACCTCTTGTGAAATGGATGAACAAAAAATTGGGTACCTATTATCTTAATGCATTTATGTGTTTTCATGACTACTTACCACTTGCCCTGACCCGTAAAGTTTCAAAAATAGCATGTACATTAGTGGAGTGATATTTTTTGAAATAAGATATATGTAATTATATTAGACTGATATCCTTATTGGTTCTGTATTGTTGGGATATTTCCTACAACTAAGTGGCTTTGCTTTTTTTTAATGCAAAATAATTGGGCTTTATTTTTGCTCATTTAAGGCTCCTGAAGGTTATATACAACCTCAAATTAAGTTTGCTGATTGCTTTTTGAGATTTGTTTTCTATTCATTATATTCGTGATCTCAGAAGAAGTGTTGTATGAAAATCACATCATCAAATATCCATTGTGTATCATACTAGTTACTTGGAGCAATTACTTTATTCAGTACTTTGGATTTTTCACTAGAGCTTTAGAAACTTTTGTCACATTTCTACATGAAGTTCTTTACATGATCCATCTCATGTTTTGTCATTAGAAGTTGCTTGATGTGAGAAAGTAAGTTTGATTATAGTGGAAAGAAGTCCAAATTAACCCATGTCCATTAAGTACCATGATCCCAAATGGGGATCTTAAACATTTATTAATACTATGTTGCTATTGTTAAGAATTTTTGGAGATAGTAGCGATGTTAGTTATTAGTGGAGCATGATGTTCACTTGTCCCTCTCCACTCAGCGCCCTCTGTCATCCCCCTCTCCACTCAGCAGTACCAACCTTACAAGAAACAAAAGAGGGACAAAGATCTTGGGGATGGACATGCATGAAGTAAACAAAGTTATTATAAGATGGATTTCAGCATGTTAATTACAGAAGTAGCACACAATTCAATAATGTTTGTGTGAACTCTAGTTACAGGTTCTTTGAAGAGAAGGAAGTGGTTCATTGCTACATGAATGATGTTATTTTGATGAAAACAGTACTACAATAGCACAGTAAGGTGCGCTATCAAAAAATTGTTTTCAGTGTGGCAGCCACTCTAAATTGTCCCCTCCATGACTTCCCTTGTTGGCTTTTTGGCTTGAAAATATTTGAGAGAAATAATTTGCAATTTGGGCTGTAAGCCACACATCAAGGACACTGCATTTCTATAGGAACAAGGTTTAGTTTCATCACCCACCCAACAGCAGTCTATTCTGTTCTGACAATAGCCGATGGCAGCATTAAATTGAACCTCAGCACCTTCAAAACTCAAATATGCACAAACTGAATGGTAAAACCTTAAAAAAAAAAAAAAAAAAGCATATTGGTGTGGTGAAACTGCGGGTGAATTCCTTGGTTGGTATCAGACATGTTTTGCAAGTAGTGGGGTAATTTATGAACAAGTGAATGCCACATTCCACTCATAACCAGCAGATCGCTGGAATACCTGAATATTTCAACACTTGTAAAATCCCTCTATCTGAACCTGTGAGAATCCTTTCACGTTAGGTTTCTCTTACAACTTCAACAAGGGATGATATTTATCATATAACAAGCTGACCACAGTACTTTTTTGCCACATAACTGAGAAGCATTTTTGTTTATTTCTCATACCCATATTTATGTTGGTTTGGCATTTTTAGAACAATATCCTACGATTTTGAACCTTCCTATTCCAATATTATTGTGTATTTCATCATTGATGCACTGGTGTTTGTTGAGGAAGAGTTTTCTTTTAGATCCCCTTTGGGGATCATGGTACTCCGCGTGTTGTAAGGATACACCTTGCATGCTGTATTGTGCAAAACTATTATGGAATCTATCCATCTTTTGTCTAGGTCTCTTATTCCTCTATGTGATAAATTTGATTCTGATAGTTTAAAATTTCCTCTGAAAATACTAGAATTGTTGGGCAGATATGCAGATCTCAGAAAAAAAAAATTGAGAGTGAAACCATTACATTTCAATTTTGCAAAATATTTCTGAGTTTGAATACTGCTTCCACTTAGAAATTTCAAGAAGGAAAGATAAGGGAAAAAAAAGGTGATCCACAGGTGGGATCCACATGGGCTGGGCTTATGCAGCTAGTAAAAAGCGCAGCTTGTAAAAATTGCAACTAGTAAAAAATGCAGCTAGTGAAAATCATTAAAGAACCTCATTAACATATTTCTATTTTGATATCTACTTTCTATTTTTGAAATTGCAAAATATCTGTAAGAAAGAGGCATTATTGTGAAGCTTGTTATTTGTAGTTTGAAGTGCATTTACTAAATGTTTTTATCTAACCAGTAAAAATTGGGCAAAACCTTGTGGTTCATGTGATATAAAGTGTAATGCTTCAAATAAAGTAATAGTTATATTTTGGAAAGACACCAATTATGTAAAATTTCAAATCTTGGATGTGTCATGCTATTGATGTCAAATTGTCAAAGAAGATTAAAGTTTGCGAGTCAACTCTTCAACCATACCTTCCAGCTCATTACAATAGATTCATGAGTGGAGTGAAGAAATGAAATTTTACTGTTCAAGAAAATATAATTAGAATTTAAGAAGGAAATTGCACTTTTCTCTTTTTGCCACTTCAATTGATGTAGTTATTGTTAAGACCCGCATCTGGTACTGTATGTAGTGAATATGTATCCATGAGATTGTCCCTCAAAAAGCAACCTCTTACTCAATTTCCCTTGAAATATTCACCACAAATGGCTTGTGCAAATGTGAGCCATACTATGACAAGTTCTGTTGTTTGAAAGCAAAGTGGAAATTAGATATAAGAAATGTGAAAAGTGTATTGTCAGGTTACATGTTATTTATTTTTAAAAAGAAGTTTTGAGTATCAACTCAGTTGTATTAAAAAATCCGTTTTTAGTTTCAGATGATATTTTTACATGCCAAGTACCATGATCCCAATTTGGGGATGGATTTTATTTTATTTGTAGAACATTTGCTACAATTTTTTACTAAAATGTTTTTTTTGATGTATTTCTAGAACACCAAACTTTACAGTGATACAATTTTTGTTCATTTTAAAGATCTGGTATTTAATGGGTTGAAGAAAATATTTGCTTTATTATAACTGCCAAGTACTGATCATAAGTATGAATAAATTGCAAATTATGACTGAAAATTATTGTCAATGCAAAAAAGGTCTGTTGCGCCGAAGAATTTGAAGAGATTTAAAAACTCTTCACTCAGTTTCAATTGCACTTTTTCCAGTGGTGATGTGAGAGTACTGGGGATAAAGACTGAAATTTATTGCTCATTGCCAGTGTCAACTATATACATTATTTCCCTAGTAAATAGTAATTATTTCCCTAGTAAAAATTTATTAAATACTTTTAACGGAGCAAAAGACTTGCAGGCAGTTCTCAAATAATACAACTGTTGAATGCATTACGGATTCCTGGGATTGATGTACCTTCATCTTGAGAATAGTTATTTTTACGGTTTGAAATTATTATTTTGCATGATCAAGGTTGAGGTGTTTTTGCATCATGAGGCAAAAAAACACACACAATTGAGATCATGTAAGAAACAATCATTTTGCTCATGAAATCCTTTTTTTCTTTAGTTATATAAAGTATCTTCTGTAATGAATGATTATTTGTTACACAAATTGGTGGCAACACATTTTTCAGATGCTTGAGAAAAGACTTCATACATACAGAGTACATACATACATACATATATACATACATACATACATACATACATACATACACACATACATAAAATCCATCATTTTTGTACGATTATAGAAAAAAAAATTAAGAATTGCCTTTTTGCATTACTTAATCTGCCATGTCTGTCTTCTGTTGGGTTAGATATTTGCTGCTGTTATTAATGCACAGCAATAGTAACTTATAATTGAAGCAAATTTTTCATGTACTGTTACCTCTCCCATCTCTATTATATTTTACGGATTTCCAAATTGTTGCAGTATTCAGCTGCATTACTAATTTCTTTTCAGTCAAACTTTTTTTTTCTTTTCATTGTAAAACACAGGAAGATGGCTTATAATTGTAATTTGCTCTCCACATTGCCTTGCTCAATCGTTTTTCAAAAACATTTAAAATCACAAGATGGCAGTTTGAGAAATAAAAACAATGAGTTTCGTATTTTACCATTTTCACAGTTGAGAACCCCAGCTATTCCTTTTTCTACGTGTTCTACATAAAATGCATTGAGCTGTTCTTTTGTGAAATTGCCTGTAATTAGCTACTTTTGTTTTTGTATTAATATAATATCATGACTGTAAGGGCAAAAGATTACAAAGTGCAGCTTGAATGTAGAAATACACATTTGAAGGAGAGCTGCTTTTCTTCCAAAAGTAAACTTTGATGATATGTTACTTGTTCTTGCCATACCTCTACCGCACCACTTGACCATCACACCAACACCACCACTGCCACCACCACCACCACCACCACCACCACCACCACCACCACCACCACCACCACCACCACTACATTTTATAGAAATGACATTATCTCTCATTGAGTCAATACAATCTTTTTGGTGTAATTATTCCATAAATGGAGAGTAGAAAATATTTATGCTCATTATTGCTGTATTGTATTATTAATATTTAGTTTGGTATTCTAGAGATTATAAATTAATTAATTTCTTAGTTTGTGTTCGTGGTCATAAATATATGTAATCTGTTGTTACCATGGAATCAGTGCCCATTTTATCGTTTCCTCTTAAATCAAATAAGTTAAGTTGTTCAAAACTGAACAATTTTTAGGTGATTAATCTCGGAGAACGAGTGGTAGGGCATTTTCTCTAGATTTGTCTAGGTCCATTTAACTGGCTATTCAAAGTATTCTGGAATTTTCAATGATTAAGGCAGCTGGTTCAAAATTCTGGCTTTGTAGTGACACCTCCTGCAAAGCCTAACTTGTGGAGTCCTAGCTCCATGACTGAATGACATGTTTTGGGACGTCTAGTAGAACAATGTGACCTTCTTGTTTCCACCTTGTGTGATTATGTGGTGTATGTATGTACACCTCCCGATGTGAAGAATTTAAAAAAATGTGGGATTTAATTATTAAATATTCAATTAATAAACAAAACACCTGACTATTCTGAAAAAAATTTAATTGGTTGGACCATGTTAGCACATTTAGGTTGATGCTGTTATTCTTATCATAGTAGAACGTAAGCTTTAATAGTTTCTTTACAACTCTTTTTCTGGGATTGGCATACGGAACTAAGTGCCCCTGACAACAGCCATGGAATAAAAAGGGTGCCAACTGGGTGAGGCACAATCACCCTGGAGTGAATGCTGAAATGAATGAATGTTGAAGACTGGGAGAATGATTATAAAGCAGTGATTCAATAAGGCAGGGACAAGTACCCCAAAGTCGCATTGTTCATCACAAATTCCAAATGAATGACCAGGTTTTGAATTACAGTTCCAGAGATGGAAAGCTAGCATTCTCATCACTGAGTCATAGGTTGTCTCATGGTGTAAATGCTTAGGTGAAGTGTTGCACACCATAAAATATGGAGGGAAAAAGATGTTAGCGTTGGTATCATTTACCTAAGTTCTGTAATATTTGAAATAGAGAATTAAATAGGAGTATATAGTTGTTTAAATATGTGTATGGTTTATTAGATTGAAATTCAATATAAATTTCTCTAGTTAAAATTAAATAAAAATATTTTTTATACTTTAATGTTAAATAAAGATATGTATATACTTTATTTGGTTACATATTTATATTTACATCATATGATTTTCAAATTTCGCTACCATTCTCACTGGATATCTAAGCAAGTGTATCATATATATTTTTTCATCATATCTGTTATGTTTTTGTTTACGTGAATATTAAAATGATTAACTTGCATCTTTTTAATGGTAAGACCTTTAATGAAGTTTTTGATTGCCTTCCATGCAGCATATATTAAACAAAGAGTACTACAATAATATTAACTGAGGGAGTGTTTGTTACTTTTATCTTTACTGAAGAAGGCCCAGGTAACCAGCATAAATTAAAGGAATGAAGGACATTTTTAGAAAGGATTATTTAAAATAAGTTACCTTGTTTTTATTTCCCAAGAACTTTTTCCCTTTTTTGATTTTTTGTAAGCAAATTAAATTTACATTTAATCTGTTTATTGGCATATAATCAATACTATTTGTATTAACTTGCAATCATTCTGTAAGTTACATCCTGTTGTGCATTATGTGTATTCAGGAGAATATTGATGGATCTACATGACTAGTAGTGTAAACAAGGATGTGTGTTTACTTGTAGCAACTATTTACTGAGCCATTATGTTTTATATTAAAAATAATGCCAGTAATTTTTTAAACTATCAGATACAAATATGCAGACTATGTATGCCGAAAAATTCCATACAGATTTATGCTTTCTTTTATTTTTGTAACTAACAACTTTCAAATGAAACCATATATATGCAGTGACATTTCCTCTGAATGTTTTGATCAAAGAAGGTGCCTTGATTATCCTATTTTCTAAAGAACTAATTAACTGTGATGGTCAAAGTTCAATTATGACTGAATATTCCTAAGTTTTTAAGAAGTTAATATATTTTTAAGCATTTTTTTTTCTTAAATTTTAAGTTACTGTTATGTTTCACCTTGTAAATTCATTGGAGATAAATTTGTTTTATAAGAAATTTATAATGGAAATTGTATATTGAATATGTAAATAATTTAACAATTGATTTTATTGTTGTAATACATCAAATAGAAAGAATTTTCTGTATCATAAACCTTATGCATTGTACCCAGTTAGTAGACTTACCTCTTAATTATTTGTGATATCTCATTATTAATTAAAGTCAATTGAACATTAATATCAATGTCCAATCTGTAATGTAAATCTATATATTTGACTCTGATTATGCAACAATAAATACTATTGTGATAAACTAATTACATTTAATTTTTACTTTCTTGTATACTGTGTAGTATGGAGAAAATATTGTAATGCTGCAGAAAAAAATGGTAAAATTTTGACAGCCAAGTTTTATGGGTCCCTCATACTGGAAATGTGGATAATTCTTGCTCCTGTATGTAGCAAATTACTTCCTCTAACATGTTGTGTAGTCAGAATCTGTTTTGTGGGTCCTTGGTACCGAGAAAATGATTGACGGCAACATGTCCGTTTGTGTCAAAGCTAGCGCCAAAACCATTCAGCCGATTTTCTCCAAAATTAAGATTCTGTAATCAAGGGAATTAAGGCCCTCTTGTGAGTTTAAAACAAATATTTTGATTTTTGGGGATACTTTATATGAAGCCTGAACATTTTCAAAGTTTTCTCGAAAATGGCTCCACATTTTTTGATTAGGTAGTGTAGTCAGAATCTACATTTTGTAATTCCTTGATATCAAAAAATTGTTTTATGGCAAAATGTTTGCATGTGAACAATGCTAGTGGCTAATGTGTAGTCAGAATTTTCACCAAAATTTATATTTTCTGGTCTTTCTGGCTGATGGCTCCTTGAATTTGAAAAATGTTTTGGTTTTTGGGGATACTTTCTTGAAGACATCATTTTTTTTCAAAAATTTTTTCAATTTTTTCTCAAAAATTGCTTGAAATGTTTGGTTCAATTTTTTCAGCTAGAACAAATGACATAAAAATATGATGCAGGTCTGGAACTCTGAATTTTCGAAAATTGCAAAAGTTCAACATTTTTTCAGTGCCTTCCTGCTACTACAATACTGGACTTAAAGATACTTTTTTTTGCTTAAACACATCTTCAAATAAGGGCATGTACAATTTTTGGAAAAAATAAGTAGTAGTTTTCACGTACTTTTGTATGGAATATAGGCTGTATTAAAAAGATTTTCTCAATAACAGCTCCAGTTTTTCTTTCCTGAAGTGAAGGTAGAAAACAGCATTTTAATATTAAATTAATGTTTTCATCTGTGTAATAGAACTCATGGGGAAACGATCTTCAGATTTTTTTTAAACTGCTGACTAATTAACCATTTGTTCCTTGGCAAGAGAGCAAGAAAACTTGTGCAGAGACCCAAGTTATGTTTACTGTCCAGAAGCAAAGTAAGTGACCATCTTGTGTTAAAAGAATTCTGTGAAACTGGACGAAAAACCTGATAGAGATGTGGTAATTGACCTTGAAGCAAAATTACGTGTGACAGATACAAATGTAAACATACAGTAAAATAAAATGGTTTTGATAGTAAAGGAGTTAACATTTCAACATTGCTTTGTACTGTTTCATATTTAAAATAAGATTTATCATACTGTCATTTTACTTCTACTACTACTACTACTACTACTACTACTACTACTACTATTGCCGCCGCCGTTTCTGCTGCTGGACAACCACAACTACTATCACTACTATGAATACTATTACCTCCACCATTACCACCACTCCTTTTAAGGGGGGAGGGGATCTTGAAAAAACCACTTCATGTGGGAGTTGGATTTCCACCCATTAAAAAAACAGCCTGCGTTCGTCTACGCGGTCCATCTCGGAACTGCTGGACGCATTTTGTCAGGGTGTTCCTGTCATGGTGTGAGGGACTACTGGTACTGTTTTATATTCTGTCTTGGTCCATTTTTTTAATCATCACCGACTTTGAGAATTTTTGAATATTTTGCCAGTTGTTTTGACTTTTAAGCACTACTATCAGTTATCTGGGTTAATAGTCTTCCCTGTGTAACAGGTTAAATTATGTCTAATCTTTTTCCCAGGGGCACAAAAAACGGTGTTGTGCTGTATCCTTTTCTTGGCACAATGTGCAAGTGTCCTCTTGTGGTTTGCCAACCTTTTTGGCGTACTTCTTGACTTGTCCACGTCCTGAGAGTTTTTTGTGTCAAGAAGTAGTAAAGTTGGCGAAATTTGCTGTTATACCATATGCGTATGTCTGGAATTATTCGTTTAGTCCATTGTGCGACGTCCTTTTTTTTGTCCACCGTTCCTGCCATTCGTGCATTATTCTTTTCCTAATGTCTGCTTTATAATCAATAGAGTTTCCAGGGTTGCTCTCATGAATGAGGTGCCTTTATTTAATCTGTAGGTCAATTGGTATAACAGCTGCCAAAATCTGTAATGCTGCTGTAGATATGGGTCTGTACCCGCATTTTCTTAGTGACATTCTTCTTTGGGCCTTTTCCTATGCTTTTCTTAGTTTCTTCCACATTATCGCTTTATGCCATTTAGGGGCTGCATAGAAGAGCATTGAATTTATCGCACTGCAGAGTATTTCGCGCTATGCTGTTCTCGGATCTCCAATGTTGGGCCCTAACCGTGCCAATTTTACCACCTTTATGATCGTGATTCCTTTGATGTACTCCCCGTACGTGTCGGTTTTATCCATTATTTTTCATCCAGTTGGTTTTATCCATCAGACGCCGAGATAGCGAACTGCCTTGATTGGTGTTATCGTCATATCTAGGAGCTGGAACGCTATATATTGGTTATTTCTTGGGTCCTTCAAAATGATCCCTTCTGTTTTCTCTGATGCTAGGTTGAGATTGTTGTTGTACATCCACCTATTCATACGACGTAGGGACTCATTTGCTCTGAATTGTAAGTCGTTACCGTCTTCCGCCGTGATCACAAGAGCTAGGTCGTCTGCAAACCCAATTAACGATGCTTCTTTCGTTAGCTTACGTTTGGGCCCCCATATCGTACAATATATTCCACAAATCGGGGCCTAGGACCGATCCCTATGGGACTCCCGCATGCCTTTTGAGCTTTGCATAACTGTTTCTACACAATTAGAGAGTATACTAAGCATCAAAAGGAAAGTAACATTAATTTTAACAGTGATATTTAATGTATTATTTACTATTTGGACTGTATAATTCTAAACAATCTGTAACAAGTATTGTACCGCAGCTTCTGGGTCCATAATCCCCATCTCGATCGGGTTTTTCGTCCAGTTTCCCTCATCCTTTGAGCAAATCCTGAGATGGCCCCTTGCTTTGCTTCTGGACATAAACGTAGCTTCATTATCTGTGCATGTCTTCTAGAATACAGTGGGAAATATAGTTATTCAAATTATCGTTCTTCATGTCGCGACAGGAAACATTATTCCTTCACGAACGACATGATGAGGGATAAGAGCCCAAAATTTATAGCTGATTTTCCCTTGAAAATAGATTTTATTAGATCGGAGCGAATATTTCGTTAACAATCCTTGCAAAAAGCGCTCATTTCTTTCTGTATTCAAAATTCAACTAGTATGTGACTTAGGATAGGGATCACAGAATTACGAAAAAGTGCACAGAATTCACTTCTTCCCGTAGCACGTCACACACAGTTTTTAACTGTTTTTGACGTAAAATAAATAAATGCGCGATATTGGAAAGGAGTGTGTCCGTGTTAGCATTTGCTGACGATCTGGTGCTGTTAGCAAAGCGTGCCTCAGGAGCTCAAGAATTGGTTGATATTGTGGTGGAATATCTTGGGGCTCTCGGAATGACATTGTCCGTCGCGAAGTGTTCATCATTTCAAATTACAACCTTTGGACGATCTTGGTTCATTGAGGACCCCTATCTGGAAATGTTGGGGAAGAGAATTCCTCTGGTCATTAATGATCATATCCTAACATACGTGGGAGTGAACTACTCTTATCTGGAACGGCTTTCCATACAAAGCATCCATAACGAATGTGATGGAAGCAGTGATGAGGCTTCAGAAGGCTTCATTGAAAGCTCACTCAGAAGTTGGCATTACTTCATACCTACATAATTCCACATTACCTCTACCAGTTGATTTTGTCGATGCGATCTATATCGATGCTCAGGGAAGCGGACTGTCAAATCAGAGTGGCAGTCTAACAGTTCCTACATTTGCATGTGAGTACTGCAAATGGCTTATTCTACCTAGCCAAGAGAGATGGATTGCTGCGGCTCGCCCAACACGTCTCTAGGGTAGAGCTGAACCTAGGATTACGGCTAGAAAAATCTGCAGATCCTATTTGCAGATGGCTGATCTGTCCGAGTTTGTACCAACGGACATTAAAGACTGCCAAAACACCGAGAACAACATTTAAGGGCTTATAAGAAATGCGCCGATGAGGTAGCCACCCGGGAAAAGCTGAGATCCCAAGGGAGAGCGGTTAAGGCGCATATAAACGATCCGATTGGAAATGCCTTTTTGAAAGATTACAATCTTCTGAAACCTGGTCGTTTTATCACCTCACTTCAATTGAGATCAAATACCGCTGCCAATAAAACTACACTTAGTAGAGGAAGGTTCAGAAAGGATGTGTACTGCAGGAAGTGCAGTACAGCGGTAGAAATCATAAATCACATCCTCTGTCAGTGCAGTTTTACGAAGCCAGCAAAAATAAAGCGTCATGACAGATCAAGAACTTCATAGAGTGGAAGATGCTCCGGAAATCGGACACTGAGGTGTCCATGGAAGCCACTTTCTTCGTTGCTGAAGGGGTTAGACTTAAAGCTGACCTGGTAATAAAAAGCCGGGAGGGTGTCCAAGTGATCGATGTGACTGTCCGCCAGAAAGATGGGTTTAGCCTTCTTAAACCAGGGGAGGAAAGGTGGAAAAATACCAACCAGTCATTTCCCTGGCAGCCCAACGCCAGAATCCTGCTAGTTGGAACATCCAAAAATTGTCAAGTTGGAACATCTGGGGTTATGCCAAGATCCTCAGGCAGTGCCCTCCAGACGTTGGGAATCATGTCTCGCGGCGAGCTACTATCGCGTTAATTGCTCTCAGAAACTCTACACACAATTCGTAAATTACGATGGAGGAATTTAGCATTGCTGGTAGTAAATGCAGATTTAGTGGGAATTGTATACTATTTAATGTAGCATATAGAAAATTGTGTAGTCAGAATCCGTGTTTTGTGGATCCTTGCTACCGAAAATTCGATTGACTGCGACACGTCTGCCTGTCTGCCCGTCTCTGGTCAACACTAGCGCCTAAACCATTCGAACGATTTTCTCCAAAATTAATATTCCCCGAACTGGAGGTCCTGCGAGTTTGAAACGGATATTTAATTTTTTTGAGGTACATTATATAAAATCTCAACATTTTCAAAATTTTCTTAAAAATTGCACCAATTTTTTTAATTATACTTTGATATTGCAAAGACACTTAAAACAATGGCGCAGGTCACATTTTTGTCGAACTCTTTGTTTTTCTCGAAAATTGCAAATAATTGTAAAACTACTATATTAAAGATAGATATTTTCACCTTAATGAAATCTGTTCTTTCAATCAAAGAGTTGGAATTTCGGGACAGATACATAATTTTGGAGATTGGAAACTGTTTAGCTGGCACGCCATCATTTGCAGTTTTCGCTCATGCGGAACCGGGGCAAGTAATAGGCCGTAGAGATATTGTTTGTAATATTTTTAGTTTTCCAGAAATTTTATAATCTTTGAGTTTTTAAATGGAACTATATACTATTTTTATCACTAGCAAAGGAATAGATCGTAATAAGAGAAATATTATGTATCAATGTATCATTTTTAATGTTTTGACAGTAATTAGAGTATGAAATTATACTTTCTGATAAGTAGTGTTAAATTGAATGGACAATATTTCCTTTAGTGGCCATTGCAACTGTCCTATTACATCCAGTATATAAACTTTCCCCTCATCTTTCCTCACATATGACCATATTTATCGGCTGAATATAGGTCAGTCTCTGCAGAGACTTACTGGGAGGTCCCACGGTTCGAGTCTTGGCAGTAGCAGATTTTCGATGATAGCTAGGTCGAATAGCTATAGATAGCTAGGTCGAATTCAGCCGCTGTCTGCAGGAGAATTTTATCGGTCGGCTGCTCTGATTGGTTGTTTTCCTTGGTTTCTCCGAGAAATACCAGGCAAATGCCGGAGCAGTATTCTAACAAACGGGCCACGGAACGCGTGTAATCTTTCCTTCCTATCCCTTGTATCCTCCTCCTTACAAAAACCTACACTTGCATACTTAATTACCACACATGTTGGGAAACCACTCGAGAGCTAAGAGCTTGTCCCATCCAGGCGGAGCCCCGCAGGGGAAAACACTTGGAGAAGAAATTACCCGCAAGTCGATGCGTAGGTCGGCCCCGGATATCACCATCAGGCGCAGGAGGAACACATCCACCTCCAGTCATAAAAACACTTACTACATTGACATAGAATTTGACACGTCCGGAAAGATAAATCATTTAATCAATCTGAATGTGTAGTATCTTTATTTATTATTACCTTTATTGATATTTATCCACTCTAAAAATGTAAAAGCAGATAATCAATTTTATATTTAATTTTTATACGGTTGATTATACTTTCTTAATGGTTTAACGAGTTCAAGAAGTTCGGGAAGGCATTAGTTCTTTATAGGAATTAATGCCTTCCCGAATTGCGGATTTTTGTTTTCATATTCTTGGTACAACAAGCTGTTTCTAATGTATGCACATATTTTGCCTTTCTTCTTGAAAATTATTCAATTTTTTCTTCAAGAGAGTTTGCGGTGTGTTTGTTTGTTTGTTTGTTTGGTTGGTTGGTTGGTTGTGTGTGTGTGTGAAATGGGGCTCACTCACTCTTGTATCTTCACTTCATTGAATCAACAAAAGCGAGAGTAGAAAGGCACGATGGGCTGATACAGCAGGTACACCGATAAGTCCTGTCTTTGCTAACGTCAGCCGAGAGATGAATGTGAATCATTTGGTTCACAGGGTCAAACTGACTCACGCTAAATTTAATTTCTGCTAGGTTGCTTCTTTGTGGGTGAATTGTGTTTATGGTGAGCGAAGTATAATCTTAACTATTGGCTTAGTAAATAGTGCCCATTACCCCACAAAGACAGACACACATAGTTCAAGGATGAACAAAAGTTAAAACAACAACAATAACAATAATAATAATAATAATAATAATAATAATAATAATAATAATAATAAAAACAACAGAGCCTATATAACAGTGCCTAGTGTAATAACTTAGTAATAAGAATAACAG
Organism: Teleogryllus occipitalis; assembly: GCA_011170035.1. Lineage (NCBI taxonomy): Eukaryota > Metazoa > Arthropoda > Insecta > Orthoptera > Gryllidae > Teleogryllus > Teleogryllus occipitalis. The sequence goes on along the minus strand of BLKR01002445.1, from coordinate 109,318 downwards.
TGCCTCAGGATATTAATGACGCTTCACAGTTTTTTTACCAACTTTCTTTTACATAGTTCTTGAGAGCATGCTAATGGATTATGAAGAATATCTAACAAAATAACTTGTCTACGTGAAACCAGAGGTTCTAAAAAACGTGTTTTTTACTTGCCTCTCTGGTTGCTCAAGGACAGCGTCCGAACCTTCTGTGGTCTGATTCCGGGTTCGATTCCCAATCGGAACAAAAATAGAGCTGTAACTTTTAATTACAATCCTTAGAGTTTCCACTGCTGTGTGTCGAAAGAAAAGCTCAGGCAGACCAAGTATGCTGGATACGGGGAAGGAAATATGTAATGCTCGCCACATGTCTCCCCAGGCGTGAATGTTTAAAAAGAATGCCCATGCCTAGAAACACTGCTAGCTGGCAATAGTCGGATTAATCCGACCCTAAAATGCCAAATTCATGCACACATCTTTACCTCTTCAAAATTCAGAAGTTTTAATAACAATAGGACTTTTGCCATTGAATGTAATGGGCCTATTCTGCTCTACTATCGACAAACAAACAAAAGGATCATACCTATACATATGGAGAATTTAATTTTTTTATCATATTAAGGTCGGACCTCGATGGTAGCGGATATTCGTGTTTAATTTAAAGCCGAAGAAGTTTGTCACTACAAAAAAGTTTACACAAAAATTTTGATTCTGGCGACTGAAGTTAAATTCAGAAATAATGGAACTGGGCGACAAAATTAGTGTTGCTGGTCGTTGCTACTAAGTAAGATTTTGTTGTAAAAATTGGTATTTCATTTAGGAATGTGGCCCAGCAAAAATATTTACAATCTTCTTGTTTTAAGATAAGAAGGTATGAGAGAAGAAAGCAAGTACACCCGTTTTTACACATTTGAAAAAACAAAAAACACGCGGTGCTGTAAAGTGGCACAGACTTTCTCGTACTTCAGTTTTCAATGGGAGTTTTTTTGTTTTTTTTCTCCCTTTCAAAATTCAAAATTTATTGCTTGTTTATCCTTGAAAATAGATTTTATTACATGGGAGTTTTTTGTTTTTTTCTCCTTTTCAAAAATTCAAAATTTAAGTAGTATATGACTTAGTGTAGGGATCACAGAATTTTGAAAATGTGCACACAATTCACTTTTCCCCATAGCACGTCATACGCAGTTTTTAACTGTTTTTTTGACGTAAAATAAATAAAAAAAAAATAAAATAAATTTTCCTTCGTGTGGACTGGCATTACAGTCTTGCCCCATCCTCTGGCCAGCTACCATCTATTGCCGCCCAAAAAACATTTTTTAAACATTTTCTCCATTTTTCAGTTTCCTAATACTAGAAGAGAAATATTACATTAACAGTGTTAAAGAAGAGTAAAATCTCCTCGTATATAGCAATTTTCATTGAAACATTTGTTACCATTTTTAAGAAAACAGCTTTTAAGCGTTATTGTAAATGCGAACTTTGAAGCTCTTTTTCACAGAAACTTTTTGGGTTTCCAAAAAACTTCATTTAAAGTCATTTAAAGCACTTTAACAACTCACAAATCCAGAACTAATTACAAATTGCTGGATATGTGCGTATTAACGGCATGAGAGATATTTCAAAAAAATTACGAAGGAATTCGTAAAAACGAAGGAATACTTCAAAATAAATTATGTGTCATATTAAACAGTGCAATTAGCACTATCCGTTGGAAAAGGTGGAAGAAAAATTTGGAGCCGTTTTTCAGAAAATGGCGTTTGAGCGTTTCTGAAAATGGGTAATTTTAACCTCATTTTCACAGAAAACTGTTGAGATTTCCAGACACTTAAAACACCACTTAAAGCACATGTATTCGTAAATACAATAATGTGGACAAATCGTCGCTAATGCAAATATTACCATTGTGAGAGGAATACCCTCTTTCACCTTTCTGCGTGTCACCAAGACAACAGGGGCGTGAGGTGACCAATTTGACTGAGTAAGCTCTGTAAGTAGAGCGCGAGCAAGACTGGGAGCGGTAGCTCAACTAATGTCACTGCAACGCCTCTGACCAGGAGGTCCTAGGTTCGGGTCCTGATGGCGGCAGGATTTTCGACACTAGCTCTTCAGCTAGGTCGAATTTTGTCGCTGTCTGGAGGGGAATTCTAGCGGCCGGCTGCTCTGATCGGTAGTTTTCCTTAGTTTCTCCGATCAACACCAGGCGAATGTACCCTACCAAACGGGCCACGGACCGCGCGCGATCATTCCTTCCTCTTCCTTGTCCTATCCTCTCCCTTTACACACACACTTACACTAACATGCACTACACTACCACATATTTCGGGAGGCCGGTCGGGAGCTCAGAGCTTGTCTCGGCTGGGGTGGTGTCCCGTTGGTGGGAGAGTCCTGGTTAGGGGGAAACCCCACTAGCCGACGGTAGGTCGGCGCCGGATCTCGCCATCCAGCAGGGGAAGATCACCGCCATCTTCCAAGAAAAAACATGCACTACACTAACGGGACTATTGACCAAAGCAGTTGACGTGCCCGGAAACACGAAAAAATCATGTAAATATCAAGAGTGCGATTTGGTGTGTTTTTGAAGACAAAACGAAAATTCATTCAGTTCTCTACGTTTAAAAAAATCATTATATCAAATATATATTATTATTATTATTATTATTATTATTATTATTATTATTATTATTATTATTATTATTATTATTATTATTATTATTGCGACTTCTGGAATAACGCTAGTCCTCCCCATACGCTCCCACAATTTTCAGTAAACCAAAAGACAATTATCAACCTCTGCCTTTTGAACACTTCACACGGCATAAACACTTGGAAGTTATCTTTCGGAACGTAATCAACGCTGCATCCCGTATAAGAGACACTATTGTTCGTGCTTATTTGGTATTGTTGTATTTTATTTGTTATTTTATTGTTTGTTGTATTATATTGTGTTATTTTAAGTATTGTTGTAAGGTCGTGACGTACTTACTCAACAAATTTAGAAGTTCGATCAACGTAGCCTTTGCTAACCAACTCATTTTTACGATGCCTTCCGAAAGGTAATTCCTGCATTGAAAAAAAATGTCGCGTCTATCAGGCATTTTAATATGACTCTATTCGTTCTGTGTAATTATGTTGCGTTGCATCTGATCAATTTAAGTTTCAATGCTGACATTGCAAAACTGGCCAGCTGAATAAGTGGACACAAATTACTGTTATCGATCAATTTTGTGATTGTTTTTGAAAGACTGTGCAAATTGTTACAGCGATCTTTATTCCTCACATGACGAACATGGGAAAACACTGATCATGGCTCAGCAAAATAAGTTATTAGTTTCCTGTTTCCTATTAACCAACTGGTGTTTTCATATGTTGAGGTGTTAAAGTAGCGGAAATGCTCCCTTTCCTTGTCTTTGTGCAAAGAACTGAAGTCATGTTCTGGAACAGGCCTCCCTATACGAATAATTCTCTTGTCTTCACGAAAGTACAACTGAATATATATTTTTTAATATCCTCAATTATTAATGTATTTTCTTCCATAGAAAACAGTATTGTACCGTTATCTAGCACAAAATGACAGTGCACACAAAAATAACAGCCACTCAAAAATAATATGCATAGTGTGAATAACACGCACAGATCAAATAAATCCACACGAAAAAGACCGTGGCACTACGTGGCAGGCGGCGCTTACACCAGTGTGTCGGAAGGAACGCATGCGAACACATCTGCGAGCTCAATATAGAGCCAACCTGGGTGGCGTGTTGTGGCTGATGAACCTTGTAGCTGATACTGTTAGGGCCTCCCTGAAACAAAAAGTAGCCTTCTTTCTCAAATATACTGGGGCAGTTGTGTAAATTGGAGTATCCAAGAAACAAAAACACGTGTTGTTCATTGAAGTTAGAAACCTCAGATAGCATTACAAAGTATCAGTACTATTGTCACTTCTATTACGTGAATATATTATTACAAAATGAGTTGCAATATTAATAACATTGCTGAAGAATTGTACGTTTACGTTGTTACAAAAAGCATTCTTGAGAAGTTGAACATTTACTGTTTAGCGTAAAAAAATTAAAAGTAAAACTGTTAAATGTGTCGGAAAACCAGGTTTCCAAAATTCTTTCTCGTGACTAGTAAGGTTTTTCAGAAAAATTGAGAAGAGTCCAAGTTTGTTAATCCCGCATAGTATGAGCCATTCCACGTCATATCGCTCAAGAGATGACACGACTTTTTTTTAAATGTACGATATTTTTTTTCTTAAATCTGGACGTCAAAAAAGAGACACGTGTTTTTTATTTGCCTGAAAATTGATCATTTGTGTAGTTATGCCTATATTAAATTTTGGAATTTACGCGTACTTCACAAAATATGACCAGTTGTTGCTCCGAATGTAATTAATATAAAAAATCCTGGTTTGTTTCATTTAATGATTTAAAATGTGTATTTTATTCCTCTGTAAATCAACTTTCCAAAAAATAAATATTTCATTTAAAAATGTAATTTTTGATGATAATTTTTTGATGAGATAAAAATTTCAAAAAACTATAGGCTATTTCTTGTTCAATTTTCTATAAAATACAACAAGAAAAAAATGGGCACTTCACACATACAGTTCTAAAAAATCAATTGTAAGTATGAGGGCGCGCTCTTCCTACCCATGCACAAACGAATTGAGTTCGGTCAGTCTTTGATCTAAGTGCTGAAGAACAATATAAAAAGAACGATTGGCTGCCTGATTAGGTTTTCAAGAGTTATTAGTATTTCAATGTTCACTCTGCCCTCAGAATGGATGTGTGACAGCGAAACGAATTCTACCACTGCTTTTCCTCGTGTCAGCAAAATGACTTTTACTGCTGAGTCTCTTTGCGTCCTATGAAGTGGATGCTCTCCTGACCTTGCTCGTGAACTACAACAGACCACTTGTCAAGGGGCATAAGTAAAATTTTCTGAACATCAGTCGCCATACGCATCTTATAAAGAGAAAAGTGTTAAAGTTTCTGCCGTGAATTGTGTGTACACTGTGCAACATGAGTAGCGATCACCGTATGAGATACGACAGATTCATAAACAGATCCATTTAATCTTTCTGACCTCGATTTTAAGGAAAGAAAATTTCCAAGACGCGTAAACCACGATTTACTAGTGAAACATGATTTAGAGGAGTCATTAGATTGACGAATTTGTGATTCATGTCGGAAAAAAGGGAGTCGGCTTCCAAAAAGATTTCTTGTTATGTTTCAGTTTATCAAACATTTTACGGAAGATCGGGTCATGCAAGTGAGAGCAAATGGAGCATTTTCTGTAAAGAAAAGAATAGAGAACGACGTACCTCAAGGGTCCATCCTAAGTGTTACACTTTTCCTACTAGCAATAAACGACTTGGACGAAAAAATCAAACTACTCACCATCATTAGGAAATATGCCGATGATATTACTATGCTCTGTAAAGGAAGAAACATTAACTCATCTCAAGAAATTATGCAAACCGCACTAAATTGCATTTATGAATGGTCACTCAAATCAGAGTTTAAATTTTCACCTCAGGAAACGGAGTGTATAATATTCTCAACAAAGAACTTCAGTAACTTACCTACGCTTAAAATTGGTAATCAGATCCTGAGATTTTTCACGAGTACCAAAATATTAGGAATGCACTTCGATAATAAACTGACCTGGAAGTGGCACGTATTGAACACTATTAATGAATGTAAAAGGAGAATCAACATACTTAAATGCCTAGCTCACAACAACTGGGGAGCAGATAGACAATTGCTATCATCAACATACAAAGCACTTGTGAGATCCAAAATAGATTATGGATCAATAATATACAGTTCTGCTGGTAAAAGTGACCTCAAAAAACTGGATTCAGTCCATAATCAAGATCTCAGGATATGCACCGGATGTTTTCATACCAGTCCCATCGGAAACATACTAACTGAAGTAAATGAACACACATTATCTCATCGCAGAGAGGAACTAATAATCAAATATGCCCTAAAAGCAGCCACGTTCATCAATTCAATCATAGTACAGGACATATATCTTAAAAAACAAGAGTACATAGAGTATTCGCGTTTTATGGCATTGTATGCAAAAACTAGAAAAGTACTTAGAGAACTTAATTTGAATCACAGAAAAGTAGAAAAGAAGAGAAATGACTAAATTCCTCCTTGGATAATCTTGGATATCTCAGTAGATCTATCCTCAGGCGCTCATCCAGGTAATGGAACATCTGAGATAAACTCTGAACCGACCAACAATTACGAGATGTTTTATCCAGTTTATGCCAAAATAAATTAAAATACACAACGAACAGAAGCAACAGTGCAAACAAAAGATGCATTGGTTAAACACCAACTTAACTTCTATGACAGCCATCTTTACCGAATTATGTGCCATCTTGACCGCCGTGAAACTTATTAAAAAATTAACCATTCAAAGTTCAGTTTATACTCAAATTCCCACACTGCAATAAATAACATCAACAATAACGAAACTTAAGGGAAATTATCATTATAATCCAAGAATTGTACCATGACATTACCAAGTCAGGTAAAGAAGTAATGTTGATTTGGGATATGAAACAAGACACAGAAAAGCAGAGGAAAACTGTCAGTGTAGCTAGTGGAAGAACAACTGATAACCCAAAAACTGTACTGACCATCTCGAATACACTACAAGATCTAGTGAAATATGTTGGAACAATTAATGGAAGAAAAATGGTTCTCCATCAGGACAACGCTTAAAAGAAAGTAAGCCATTATCAAAGCATTAAACAAAATAAATTGGTAACCAACAAAAACCTTAGCAGAAGAGAACAAGTGGTCATAACAAGAATCCGGACGGGACACTCAAAATTAAGCCACCTCCACCTACTACAAAAGGATCCTCCCCGAACTTGTGATGTGTGTAGCTGTAATCTAACCTTGGACCACGTCATAGTGTCATTTCCCAAGTTCTCCTTAGAGCGGAAAAACATCTTGCGGGGAATGGACGTAAGTGCACTGTTACATTCCCCGGACTATCAAAACCAAGTGGTTAAATTTTGTAAAGTTACTGGTATTATATCGGAAATTTGAGATCAAAACAACATGCTAATTATTGTGAACACTGTTGTATTGTACTAATGTAAAATTATGGTATTAAAACAATGTAATTTTGAATTAGAAATCTAAATATAAACTGTGTATTAGATATTGTAATTGGTGCGGTCGCTAATGACCTTTGTAGTTGATGCGACCAAAAATGAACTAATTAAAAAAAAAAGACTTCTTGTTAGTGAAGAGAGCATCGATATCAGTGGCTCCCATCGGTATTAACGAAAGTAGCGGAACGTCCAGTGAATACAGTGGAAGTCAGGGAAATGACAATTTAAGCTCTTCAGGTGGTTCGCCAAATGTCTGCGAAATGAATGTAGAGAAGATAAACCGGTTTAAGTGCAGTAGGAGAAACCCAGGTCAAGAAAAGAAAATTGCAACAAAAACGGTATTCCCATGAGAAATTTCAGAAGGTACAAAGTGCTATCGCAGATAAACTTTTTCATTCTGAAGATCCTTCGACGTCCATTGAAAAATCTGACAATAAAGATATTATTAAGAAACTTATCGATTCCTTCACTCAACAGATAACAAGACGTTAAAAATTATATAAAATTTTAATATTTTAAATATTAAAAAATATTTAATTTTATAATATTATAAAATTAAACGACAATTCGCAGCAACAATTGATCATATCTGGCGAATTACGCGTAATTGCAAAATTTAATATAGGCATCACTACACATAATCAGTTTTCAAGCAAATAAAAAAACACGTGTCTCTTTTTATGTCTCTATAATGTTGACTGAAGAAAATGGAATTTTGTCCAGATCTGACAGTAAATTTGGTAAGACATTAGAACTGTGCATTGTGACAAAAGTTCAGAAATTCTAAGGTAAGCGAGTACATATACTATTTGAAGTGAGTTGTGAGGGACCAGAAAATTCCAAAATATCAGTCAGAACGTGACTCAAGAATCCTTCATTTAATAACCAAATACAATCGTGAAGTTGCACCACCTCAAGAAATACTTAAATTATTGTTTCATCCAAAGAAACTGACGGCCAACGCAAGAAATGCGTCTGTAGCAGCAATCTACTACACATAGATTTATAAAAAAAATATTTTTTAAAGTAATCGAGATCCCTCTTTGATTTTTTTCTGAAGTTGTCAACAATACGCTAGTGTGTTTATAAATATCTTGAAAAAATATTTAGTTCATCAATTTTACAAAAATATTCAATTTTCAAAAAATTGGAAATTCAGAAAATTAAATATTTTTTAAAATCCCAAAAATTAAAAAATGTTTTTAAGTTTCTAATGGAATTTGAACGTATTTTCTAAAATTAGTGTAATTAAGTATGTGATATTTTTTAAGTTAGTTATGCACGTCATTTTTGGCACATTACAATATGCAATATTTACGAAAATAATAAAGTTAGAAAAAAATAAAAATACGCGTGTTATTTGTTCCATATAATAGAAAAATTAGAAAATCATTAAAAATATGAAGACCAAATTGTGGTCGTTTTTGTGCGATTTGATGTGGAATGTCTCGTGTATGTCAAGGACACTGATGAATAAACGTGCGCAGCTGCTGCAGGGTGAGCACGCCCTACCAAGGGCATGCTCACCCTGCAGTATCACCTGTAATAAACTGGTCGAGTTAGTTCGTCTTCTGTTTCTTCCTCTGTCTTCATCTGCCGTTTGCCACCTTCTGTTGTCTTCATGAGATGAAAATAAATTTGGATTCCAGGAGTTTTCATTATCCAATGATTTTTTAAAAAATTATTCTTTCGGACTTGAAGATGCAATTCAGACAGTGCACTAAATTAATGTCCAGTTCCACTTTTTATTTTCAATATTCAAGAGTAGTTTATTATAGCGTATATTGTTACATTTAGTATTTTTTGATGACGTTTCGGCTATCCAAAACGTCATCAAAAGCCGAAATTAGCCGAAACGTCATCAAAATATACTATATGTAACAATATACGTTATAATTAATTACTCTTGTATGTCAAAAATAAAAAGTGGAACTGGTTGTCTTAATAATAATTGATAGACATTCATTGAAGAAAAAATGAAATAAATTAATGTCCGTATAAGATACAGTGTCCCCTTTTGTGCTGTACTTGAATGAAAACAAACAATTTAAACATCTAACTATATTTTTTTTTCTAAATACTTGAAACACGACAAACGAATTCAGTTCATCTTTTTCCGAATAAACTCATAACTAGACATCGGATGTTTAGGGAAATGCCTATTTTATTCTAATGGATTTATTTAAAGGCTAGTAGTATATGTGCACGAATAATGACAAATGATGACATATGACGAAGTTTTATAATGCTTATTTTTGCGTTTATTAAAGGATAAATACCTTGATTTTAGAATCATTGGAATATCTTGTCTCTTATGTAACAGAAATGATTACACATGTAATAGAAATGTTAACAGAAATGATGTTCTGGCGAAGATGTAAACGTTCTCTGTTAGACAAAATATGAAATGATGAAATAAATAAAATGAAAGTGCGAACAACCGTGAACGAGACGATCGAAATGAAACAACTAAAATGGTACGCACATATGACAAGATTGGAATTAGATAGACTTCCACAAAGAATTTGGTAATGAATATCCAATCGAAGAAGATACAGGGGAAGGCCGAGAAGGATATGGAACATGGCAATAACTGAAGCCATGCAAAAAAGAGAAATGTAGGAGAAAGGCGTATGGGATAAAGAGGTGTGGAAATTGGGATGCAGAAAACGACCTAGGTTATTAAAAACCGCTAAATAGATGTATTATTTTTACATACTGTGCTAAGATATCAGAAAATTGGCCATGGTCCAACCTGACCATTCATTACGAAACCTTCAATTCACGTGTTTGTATTTTAAAATACGAGAGAATTCTTAAATATATACCAACACATTTTTCTCCCTTTCTCTCTTTTCATGAATATCAGCCATGTTCTGGGAACATGGTCGATTGACAATACGCCGAGGGAACAGAAATTTCAATAAAAAATAAATGTAAATTCTCAGAAGGTTTCGGTGTTGCAGATGTTGGACTTCTAAATTATACGCCAGACACATCAGTAGATGTTGACAGATCTTTCTTCGCACTCACACTGATTTTGTGTCCCCGTTTCAAATTTGAAATTGTGGTTCTTCAAAAATAAGTGTGGAAGAGTTGTAAATATATAAATCTAAATTTACATTGAAATGTATGTACATGTTTTGTGCATTTAAGTTTACAAAATAATAGACAAAAATTCCAAACGATTTTCATTTTGTTGTGTATGTAACTTATGACTGTGCCTTTTTCTCCTTATTCTTGACATTTCCAATGCCTTTTTAGGCGCCTAAAATACGGTTTTTTAGTGCCTAAACATCCGATGACTACTCATAACACTAACACAGAACATAACTCATAACACAACATAATAAACTCACATATGATTATGAAATTATTAATACACTTATATCTCGGAGTGGTTTAGCGCCTTGAATAAATAAATAAATAAATAAATAAATAAATAAATAAATAAATAAATAAATAAATAAATAAATAAACAAATATATGTATTTATCTGCAGTATCGGTCATAATAATCAAACGGTAATGGTGGCGAGAATCGTAATGGAGAATTACTCCCGATTAATGACTGCGACAATCTTAATAGAGGATTCAAATTATTTATTATTTATTTATTAGTTATTCAAATTATCGTTTCCATGTTGTCGCGGTAGTAAGTATTATTCCGAAGGACAACATGGATAAGAGCCCAAAATTTATTGCTTATTTATTCTTGAAAATATATTTTATTACATGGGAGTTTTTTTTAATTCAAAATTCAAGTAGTATATGACTTAGTGTAGGGATCACAGAATTTTGAAAATGTGCACACAATTCACTTTTCCGCATGGCACGTCATACGCAGTTTTAACGTTTTTTTGACGAAAAAATAAATAAAAAAAAGTTATAATATATGGAGGTGGCATGGCTTACCTTTGCCATTGCGAAAAATGAAGCTAGCCCCTTCCTAGTTCGGTTAGGCAACCCGCTTAACAGTTTTACCAAAAAGCCTGAAATCTACCTTTTCATCTTTAAATTTTATTTATCCATATTTTAATATTTCCGCAAGGAAAATGTTTTATATATAATTACTTGTAATTAACAGACATAAATATTCAGAGAATAAAGCAAAACAGACCTGGGAAAAATATTAAATTTCCCCAAAATTCATTAAGTAGCAGAGGAAATATTTTTAAAATTGTTTCATTTATTGTGTGAAGCCTATTATAATTTAATTTATGAGCTTGATGACATGTATTCTTGAAACACAATTGTACCTTTCACATGGAAGTGAGAAAATACAATATTTTAAAATAGAGATTGGAAAAAGAGGAAGAAAAAAATCAACCAGCAGTGAACTCATTCTGAATTTAGGAGCTTTTTACAATGTGTTGCATTAATGCAAGGAGCTGAATTTAATGTCACATAAATTTCTACTGTGAAAACTGCTAATCATTTCCAAATTTGACCTAAGTAATTAAGTTTGTGTATTTGGAAGGAGGCTGAATATTGAAAAATTTTGAAAGGAAATGGTAACCAATTGCCAGAGCAAATCTAATGGTGAGTTTTAATTGAAATTACTCTGGACAGAAGCGTTCAGGATTCAAAAATGAAACAGGTGAAATTCATTGACAAGAATGAAATCAAAAATCTGCTCAAACTTAGTTTCCCTGAAACCAAATCAATTTAAACAATTTTAAAACAAATATTTTCAACTGTAAATTTAATATTTTATTTTAAAAAAACAATACATATGTATAATTAATATAACATTTCTTACAGATCTAAGGAATAGGCAATTCAAAGAGGGAGCACCTTTTTTTCATGTGTAAGATAAATAAATGAAACAAAATATTTTTTCAGATGAACTGTTTGATTTATTTCAGTGTTTACATTTGTGACATTACTATTAAATAAAGCGAAATAATTTTATAAAAATATTTCTTTTTCTTCTTACAAAGTAAGGGCGAGAAAGTAAAAAGTATTGTGTCTGGTGAAAAATAGTGAATTTTCGATCCAAAACTCTCATTGCCAGGCCAGGGTAACAAAAAGGTGGATAAATCTTGTTTGCAAAAAGTGAACCTTCTTTCTTGGTTTTTGTCACTAGGAAATCTAAACATGAGCAATGAATGACATGCACAACTTTCCAACCATTTATGATCTCATTCTTATAAATAAAACTGGTATAAATAAATACAATTGTTCTATAATTTATTAAACACCAAATCGAAAGAGATCGTAAATGAACTCACTTACCTGAAGAAAGACAATTTTTTCGCGGTTTGCCGTACCTGACTTGCAGGTACAGCCATAAGCACAACACGTTTCCATTTTATCATTCTGAAATAACGACAGATAGCTTAAAGCTTTTAAAAAACTAACGTGTAAAAAGCACCTGCTAATATGTAATAAAAATAGGCTTTGGTATAGGATGTTCAATTACGTCTGGCCCTTTCCTTAGATACTCACCTCGAGAAAATATACCTCCAAACAATTTCTCAGGGTAAAAATGTTTATTAAACTTTTTTTCAGGAATAAAAATAAATAACACGCGGTACGCTGGAACGCAAAGCAATAAACAGAATGAAACTAGCTAGCAAGCCAGAATACACCGAGACGCACTGAGATATTTTGGTCAACAAAACATGGCGGACACTCCAGCGATTGGCTTCAATTTCTTGGGCCGATGTCACCTCCATATATTATAACCTCCTTGAGTTGGACCGATTAAAACGCCACAAATTCAACAAAAAAACGTAAGGGTAATTGTGCCTATAAACATTACATTACAAAATGAATAGGCAAATAATTTTAACCTCTGTAGGTTGTTCTATAATACTCGACATTCTAGCTGTCAAAGCCTTTTCTGGTTGAATTTTAAGTGTATTTGTAGAATCTTGCTTATAATGCTATCGTAATAAGTAGAGAGAGAAGTTTAATGAAATGTAATTTTTTATTTTCGCATTTGAGCAATACCTTTTAATAGAGATATTATTTTTATGTTATGACGAAAGGAAATGGCCCATTTTATGACTTTTTTTTGCATTTTTCGTCGGTTTCGACTAATAGGTCTTTTTTTATATTTACCCGTAATTAGTTAAAATGCTCAAGATAAATTGATTTTATATAATTTATAAATTGTTTGTATTTTATTAAAATACAAGCTTATGATTGATGATGATTGACAAACATGATTTTATTGCTCATAATATATTGAAAATTCTATGTAATTCAGAATAATATTCATTATAATATAATTCACAGTTTTGCATTTTAGTTTACATTATTTCAAGTCCTTGCAATTTTATTATTTATGATTTAAATATATATTTATTAAATTAATATAAATAATTTTTAAACCATAAAAATTATATAATTCCAGCAATAAAATTTTCAAAATACTAAAACTAACAAATCTCTTAATATCTATAATTTTTAAGTAATGATTTAAATTATATAATTCCAATTATAAAATATTTTAATTGGTGTCACCCCTAGAATGGTGTCACCCGGGGCGCGACGCTCCCGTGCCCCCCCCCCTCCCAGCTACACCACTGCACACTCGTGTATTAATACTAATCTCGCACTTCTTCTTGATACTCCACATAGGTGGGAGCGGGGAGAGGCGGGTTCTGTCTACGTTACGGCAGTGCAGTGCTGTCAACTTCATTGACAGAAAACTTAACGTACTAGCGCGCCTTTGACTACTATGCTCACACTTTTTCTTGATACCCGAGCCCCCTAGTCCTCTCTCAGCCCGGCACAGCACGGCCCGGTAGAAAATACCAGCTCCACTGGGAACGTCACGGCTCAGTTTGCAGTGCTGCCTTCCTTCTTCGTTACTTGTTATTGCTATCTAGTCCAAGACACGCTATTACCTCAGTCTAATAATTGTGCTATTACGCTCAGTTTTCCGCCGTTGAAGTTGACAGCACTGCACTGCTGTGACGTAGACAGAAACCTCCTCTCCCCGCACCCCCCACTGTGGAGTATCAAGAAAAAGTGCGCGACTAGTACACAACACTGAGAAACAAAGCAAGTTTTGTAAAATTCTGAAGAGTAATTAATAGTTATAGAAACTCTCATGTAACAAGAAGGAGCACTGTACGTACAGGTTGTTAGAAATAAAATTGAAAACCCCGCATTGTCAAAGACGAAGGTGGGCAGCACTGCAAACTGAGCCGTGACGTTCCGAGTGAAGCTCATATTTTCTACCGGGCCGTGCTCATATTTTCTACCGTATTAAAGGATGATTTAATTAATTAATTTACACCATAAATGTTGGTGAATCAACACAAACAATATATGATAACACATCTAGGGATTGCATTCTTTCATTTAAAGGAAAAAATACTACAATCAGTTCACTAGAAGCTCTAAACGAAGCCATGGCAGAATACGTTATTTTTTTTAAATATATAGATTGCCAACCTAGCGTAACTTTCGTCAGGAAGGTGGTACCAATATGGCGGCGAGCGCAATTATGGCGGTTGCACTGTCATGAGCGGAAGTGATACGTAGGGGCAAGACCAACCATGGTAGAAATCTGTCCACTATGAAACCAACTACAATTCTCACATCGCAAAGCATATATCGATATCTGACAAAATGGCGGCTATCGTAGGCGAAGCATGCTGGATACACGTGGTGATGTTTAGGATGGTTGTTTGCTTGTGAGTACGTTACGTTTTGTGGTGAGATTTTTGTCGTGTGTACGCATGTTCAAGTGGCCTATGAGTGTTAGTGACGATTAATTTAGACAAACTTCTTATTAACGGAGATAAACAAACTTACATAATTGTGTTTTGGAATACACTTCTTAATGTATCTTCGTGATGTGTGTCGCGGTGTATGTGATACCTATGGCGAACTCTCAATATCATATACAACATCTTTTACATTTCCCAAAGATAAAGATGTAAGAGAAAATGGTTTAAATTTATTCACATAGATAAGTTGAATGTGAATAATGGGCACGGAGAAAAAAGAACAGTTGCAGTATACCTGATCCATTACACTGTATCAAGGGAACGCATGATAATATAGGCCCAACCAGGTTCACTGTTGCTGTTTCGTGACGGAGATAGTTGGAACGAAAAGTTGCATCGTAAAGAGTCCCTTGTTGCACTCCTCTGAATTCACCTTGTCAGAGTGCACGGGTAGAAGCTGCCGAGCCCAAGCAACCTTGTTGGAAGAGTTGGCTATCTGCTCGGCATAAGCGAGCAACACAGGTTGGAGGATCCAGCCTACCGTCATGACGCATCCGGGCGAAACTGATAGAAGGAGCCGGCCTTCCGTGTCGGCTTGCACAGCTATACTGGTTGAAGGGCCAGCCTTACGTGTTGCCATATTGAAGCATTTCTTATTGGCGTTACAATTACTGATCGTTGACGGGTATAGGATGGGTTATACGTAGTACTTGCTATTAATAGAATATTCATTATTTTTGATCCAACAACAGATCTGTATATTTATCTACACAACCAGACACCGTAAAAACGGAAATAATTGCATAAAAATTATGCATTTAGTGATAATTAAATTTCACAATAAGCCTCAAAAGCCTTTAAATTCAGCAGTCTGACTGTTATTACGGTAGATATACATACATCAATATGCCTGCATTGTTGTTGAATGAATGAAAGTTATATATATATATATATATATATATATATATATATATATATATATATATATATATATATATATATAATATTCTGAAACAGAATGTACCTAAAAATAAAATATTAGGATTTAACATTAAAATATTTATTTAGTAAAGTAAAATGTGTAAAATATAACATAACTCACAATAGAATGAAATATATTCACATAAACTTAATAGCTAACAAATGATAATGAAACATTGATGTACCACTTAATCATTTATGTGATCAGGTGGATTAAATACACAAGGAGACTAAGAACATGTTTACAGTCATTAGTAATTATTTCAAAAATATTTTATAACTGTTTCAAAATTATTTTAAAAACGTTTTATAACTGTTTCAAAACTATTTTAAAACTGTTTCACAAGTACATTTAAATAGCAACTTTTATTACTGATCCCAAAAAAACAAAATTAATGCACATTTATTTTATAAAAACGCCAAGATTTATTTAAATCATGGCTAAATATGTAGCTGAAAATTATTTTCGAATGTATTTGTTGTTTATTTCTTTTAACCTTTCATTTTACTAATTTAATATTCTTGTTTTATGTTTATATTAATTTTGGTTACTAAAAGTTCAATTCTATTAGTCCCTTCATTAAACTTAGGGTTCTTGCATTCACTAGCACAAAATTCATCTACATAAAATTAACACTTAGTTTACAATTACAATGAATTCATAAATAGTTTACATAATGTTAAAATCAAAGAAGTATATGGAAGAAATCACCAACATAAATCATATTTATATTTTTTACTTCTGTTATTTCAATTTCTGTAATCTAAATGTACAAACATACCATAAAATCAAATCAAATTAGTTAAATTAATTTAAAAACTGGAATTAAAATGTATTGCCCAGCATTGATTTACCTGCTGGGTCTACAATTTGGATCAATCTCATTGATTAGAAACCTCTTTGCCCATTTGACAATGAATAAGCTCATTGGCCTGCATTTACAAATCCTACACTCCCAACAAGTTAATGTCATAACTATTGTTAATATCACCTAAATGCAACAATAAAAAATTGTAGAGAAGAATGTGCACTCAATAACAGCGAATAAATATAGTGAGAGATCGGGATAAATCATAATTTTAGTATTGTGTAAGGTGGGAAAAGACTCATCACTTTAGCGTGGGACGAAATGATTGGCCTTCATTTTATTGGACGATTCAAATAATAAGTTTTCTTAGCAAATTTTTCAACCAGTTCTGAAGTTCAATTTTCAACCAGTTCTGAAGTGACTTTTAAATTTGGCAAGTTATTTTGTTAAATGCATACTTTTCTGGATTGCTTCAAAATTTAGGATTATATTCTTTGAATACTATTGATTAATTTCACACACACATAGATCACTACTTAGTATCACTGGTAACTGACAGTGATACAATGGAAGGGAAAATAATTAGGTGCAGACTCTTAGTCTGCTTGCATGCAAAAAAATAAAATAAAATATGTTATAAAACCATGTATATAAAAATAAAATAAAAATGCATATTTAATTAAATTTTGTAAAATTGCCTATACCAATTCAGAAATTGAAAACAGCAGGATTACCTCTATTGAAGTCATTAAATATTGTTGAATATATTACAGTGTCTTTGAAATTTGTGTTTGGGCATGCAAGTGTGACTGCTGAGGAAAAATTATAAAAACCAATAAATTCAAATTCAATTTAAAACTTCTATGAAATTTAAAGAAAAAAAATTGTGATTCAAGAGCAGAAAATGCAGAATTTGACCTCACATTGGCTCAGATTTCATCTTACAAATATGCTCCAATTACATCTGGTGATGTAGTAGAATGTTCAAAAAGATTCATTTCTCACAAAGGATGAATTTGACTGAGTAAAATTTTGAAAAGTTGTTTAGTGTTCCTGTTTCAAAAGGCAATGAAAAAAATACCTAGCTAAAATTTGATTGTGCATGTTTTGTCAAATTTTATTTGGCATATGTATGCAGGTTTTAGCATTTTAAAGGGCACGAGAATCATGTCTAATAATATTGAATTGTTTTATTTCAAGAGGAAAGTATTTTATTCACTGGGCAAGGGAAATGTTTCAGAAAATTATCAAGGTCAACATTATTACAACAGTAATGACATTTATTTGCCCAAGAATCATTAACACAATTTAAGATATTTTTCTCTGGCAATTTTGATAGCCAAAATCATTGCATGTTTGAGAATGCAGTGTTATCCTTACTATTTGCCACAAACAGCACACTGTGGAGAACCCTAAATTATGAAAAACTTGAAACCTTTTTTCCTTGGGAACCAAAGTAAAAATTAATAATCTTTCAAAAGAAAATTACAAATTGTCACACTCCATGAACTTGATTCAGAACTCTAGTTGTAAAACAATGTCCTGAAAAACCAGCATTTTGAAGTTAATGACACTTTTCTAGTGGGAATGTGAATTTTTTATATTACTCATACTCATTTGTAGTCATTCTGAGAGCACTACTAAATAGTACACATTGAAACTATAACAGAATTATAATACAAGTTATATTACCTAATGAGAATTTTAAAATAACTTGCCTGGTCAAAAATGATACACACTAAAATAATTGAACCGTTAATGTATACACATTTTGTGAATGTTAAATACGAATGAAATCACAAAAGTCCATGATGCTTGCAAAATTAGCAAAATGTATATTGGCATCACCTTCAAATACATGTTCACGATATTGTTATAGAATGCAATAGCCATTTAGAATTAACAATATCCATGAATATCTGCATCGATGAACCATCACCTGTTTCAATGACCAATTTCCATCACCTGTGCCAAAACTACCTGAAAAATACAATAGTATTTGAAGATATAATTAAAGTGATAATTATTGAAAAAAATAGAAAGTGTTTTACAGCAGTTTTTTTTTTTTTTTTTTTTTCGAGGAATGCATTATTATTTTGTTCAATTATTTACAGAACATGATAGGCTTTAGTCTCAATTTAAATACAGTAATCAAAATTCTGTACACTTTTAACATATGGGAATACTACACAACAATTAATTCTACAATTTCTAATTGCCATTAATGACACTTCAAGACTATTAAAATTATTTCAATGAATTGGCAACATAATAAATATTATTTCTTTACATTTTAATACGAATTTGCAATGCTTAATTGAGTATTAAAAACTAATCAAATAACTTAAACTTTTTTTAATAGGTACTTTTTTGACTATTAAAAAAGGCACAAATGAATGCAAAATAATGATTTTGGAAGCCAAGCCCTCTATATCCACTTAACAACATTAGAATTTGAATTGAAAGGATTCAAACCGATGATGTAAAACGAAATAATTGTTTATCTTGTTCGACATAAGCTTTTAGAGAAATTTTACAATTTACATTAAAATAACTTTGAGCTGGATTAATGGCCACGTTTTTTAGGTTATGTCCAACAGAAATGCACATAAACTAATATATGCCTTTCTATTATTACAACTCATGATAGAAATATATACGTACCTAAAAGTTGCAATTCCATTCCACCATTCTCTTTTAATCTTGGTTGACAATTCTTGTTTGATTTCAAATAGGCGGTGTAAATGAAGGTATCATTTTCTTTCGAACTTCATTCGCCCGTTTACTTCCAATGAAATAAGATTTTCACTTCAAAGAGTTATTTTAGACTCTGTAGTCTGGCACCTATTAAAAGATATCCACCAATATCCTTTAGATTATAATCCACACTGATGCAGCACGATAAGTTTCAATACGGTACTTACCAGTGAACTCATAGTACGTTCAACGATTTGCTTTGCCAACGACGTATTTTTCTACAATAACAAATTGAAAACTTTCACAACGATGCGCTTTTCGCCACTTCGAAGAAATTTTTCTGAAGGGCCAGTCACTCTTAGCCCTTCCATAATGAACTGAACTGTCCTCGCAGGCCGATCGGCGGCGTGCCGTTGCGGTCCGAGTCGCGTCCCACGCGCTTCCTCCTGACCGCTCCTGACCCTCTCCCACGTTGCTGCTGACACTCGGCTGATATGAGGTCCTTATCGCCCAGAAACACGCATGCTCTCCTTCGTTTGCAGTAGATTTGATGCAAGGTTAATTTAACAACCGATGGTTCAAATTAGTTCTTAAGTAGTGAACTTACATTTGTACTTCTTTAAATCAGGATTTTTCTTAGCATAAATGGATAATATTGCGTTGCGGATAATATTGCGCAAATTCCTGTGCCCCCCCCACACTTCCAAGAGCCCGCCGAGGGCCTGGGACTGGTAGCTGATAAATATATAACGTAATTAGTCCGCCTTTCAACATTTATATTTATATGTGTAACAGCACAGACGGAGAATAATATAATTATTAAAGTTTGTCTCAAACTTCGTTCCCGTTTTGAGCAGGAATGACAGATATGTTTTCTTTGCTTGATAAGTATTGTATATTTTCTTCAATACGTAATTAATCTGACAGGGTACCTGGCTGCTGTGGCCAGCTAGTGCTTTGCAACATGATTAAGCTTGATAAGGCCGACAGGTCCATTTATGAAGCAACATCAACCTCTCAGAAATCACAGGCCGGTTGGTCCATCAAGGTTGGTCTATCAAGGTCAGCAATCTTAGATACTGTTGTAACTAGGAAAGGGAGTAAAGCAACAAGGTCTCTGTTTCGCATACGAAGGTTTTGTGTAACTATTGAAATCTTGTTGGGAATTATGGTATCCTTTTTTCAGTGGGTGATTTGAATAAAAATGAGCTATTACTTCTTTCTCGACTTTTCACAGCAATTGCTTCAAATAGTATGAATAAAAGCGAGTAAATGCTCCTTTTTTGAGAAATTTCTCCAATGGTGAGTAAATACTCGGCCGACAAGCAATTGCTTACTTCTCGTAGGAATAAAATTGGGTATTTGCTTCTAGTGCGAAGCATTTACTTCGAATTTTCGGAGTAATCTCTGTAGGTGACTCATCGTATTAAATGGATAGAAGAGAGGTTATTATACACGACTGTTGCGAGCTGGTTGTGAGGTTTTAGGTAGTGAGTGAATATATGATGGAAGATTTTCTACGATTTTGCCAATAATGCACGTCAACTGGACCACTTGACCTTGTTTTAAAATTTATTTCTGTCTGTGCGACAAGAATGTCTTCCAGGGATTTTAACATTACAAATTGACATCACTGCCGATTTGCATCTCAGGAAAGCTGAAGGAGGGATTACTGACAATATTACATCAAATTTATAATTTCTATTAAGCTAAAAAATTGTAATTATATATTTTAAGAAATTTGAGTTGAATGATGGAGGGAGGTAATAAATATTATTTGGTTTAGGGGGGTATGAAATTTCTTTCGGAAATCTTGAAAGTATTCGTCGATGTAATTGGCATGTTTGACCTAAATTAAAAGTGTGTTTGTTGTAAATCGTTTAAGGAGTTGAAGAATTTGTGGCTGTGATAATTTATTAAGTATCACTTAACCTAACATGGTCGACACCAACAAACACAACAGGAACAAGCACGCTTCGCACGGTAACGCAGACAAACAAAACCGACGAGAATCGACCAATCGCAACAGATAAGTTAGTGAGCTTCTCAAAGAGAGAAGTAAATACTCCAAGTTCACGAAACATATTATTCATATGAAAAGAAGCAATTGCTTATGTGTAGTAGTTCCTACTTGTTCTAATAAGCAATTGCTCTGGAGTACTTACTCATTTTTATTCATATCACACTATAACTCGGTACTATGTGTCAAACAGTTTGAACCAAAGTTTGTAGTTAGGGAAAACATTTTCCCTGATAAAAATGGTGATCCCATACGTGTCCAGCGACATGTTCGCAAGTAAGGATGTATTGCGTATCCATCAATACTTCCCAATCAACCCCCGTATCATACTCTGCATGTTCCTAAAGAAAGGAAAAACCTGAAGAACATACTAGTATGCGGCAGCTTCTTGAAAGGGATGAAGCTATATTTTCAGTGTTTTGTGTGGACAAGACAAAATAATACATTTCCAAACGTTCAAAAATGATGTCCAAATTTGAAAGGTTCATCTATTGAAGGATTCTAATGAAAGGTGAGTATGTTGCATTTATTAAATGAAAAATGATTTATTTTATAATTTCCCTTCTGTTACATAAAGTTTTAAAAATTCTAGATCCATTTGAAGTACTTGTTTTTCAAGTGAATATGTGTTTGCCTTCAGAAACATTTAGTTGGATTCTACAATCTGAAGAAAATGGTGATTTAAAATGTGTCAGGATAAGTTATTTTAATGATTTCAAGGAGACTTTATTGGGGGTAAGTGACAATGTTAGTATTTCGGTTGGTTTTCTAAAACAGGTCCTTAAATCAAATAGTAACTTGAATGATCGACCTTTTTCTTTTCAAAAATTACAGCTTGCCATCATGGTATTTAGAATATGAGGTAGAGCGAAATGGCTTGATGCGCAATGGTTTCTACGCATGACGTCACTATTGAGAACAAATCCCGTGACGCCCATGCCCTGCCTTTAGACATCAAAAGTTCTATTACACTTGAGTTTTCGTAACGTGGCGCGTGAGGCCCTTGTCTTCACGATATCATATGGAACGGCTTTTCACGTCTCTCTTGGTCGTGCCGCTAGATGTCGTTTGATCTGCAGAACTGCTTGATACGGTCGCGATCTTGCGACATCTGGCGGCACGACCGAGCAAGACGCAAAAAGTCATGCCATTTTCCATCGTGAAGACAAGTCCTTCACGCGCCTCGTTATAAAAATCTAAGAATATATCTATAAGGTAATATTAATATTCACTCAAAATAAATGACGATAATATCGATAACCATTATCAAGTTTTATGAAAGACGACTTTTCGAATGAGTCGTAATCGTGCCTCAATTTTTCCGCTGTGCATTTTGTTTTCAGATTGCTACTTGAAAAGTAATTGCTAATATGATTTAACACCGACTTAAACCATTATTTGGAAATAATAGTATCACATTTACGGGTTATGGCATTCAATCATGCTTGCAAAATATGAAGAAAGAAAAAGAAAAACAAAACAAACTATACGTTAAATTTTTGAGCTGTTAAAAATAGTCTGCCATTCCCCCCCTTTCGCTTGTAAAGTTAAGTGGAATTTAATTTAGTTTCAACATTTAAATGTAAGGTGACCAATCGTTCTCCATTAGAGAGGACAGTCCTTTTATCGGTTCTGTTCGAAAAGTGCCCTTCTACCTGCCCTTCTTTTCGATATTTTAAAACTAATGTGTTAATCTAGTGTTCATATGTTGATTTAGTTAATCAAGTGAGGAATCAAGATTGAATGTTGATACGATAGCTGCAGCACTTACTGTAAAATACAATATGAAGGGCATTTTCTGCCCCGAAATTTCCAAAATATTGTTAGAAAATGATACATTGACAAAAAATATTCATTAATTGAAAAAATACACATGTAATTAAACAATTAAAAGAGATGTAAACATAATTTGTTTATTTTTATTTCAATTAGTAAAATGTTTCATTTATTTTCGTTTTACTACTTTTTTCTTAAATTTTTTCGACCTCCTTTTCATTGTAAAAATATTGGTCACCATATTAAATGTTATCTCAAAAACATTCTTGTCCTGACATACTTCCTTATTTGTGGATTCAAAGGTTATTTGAGTGTCTCTGCCACGTGTTTTCTGTATTGTTTGTGCGATGCACTGATAATCCAAAATATGTAAATGTTCATTTGGTACACTATCACACCTGAGACGTCTCATTGGGGCAAATTTAAAAGTCCAGATTGTAAAATTCACTCGTAATAAGTTTTTCAAAAATAGATACTGCATATATTTACATTTGTACATTGATATACTGTGCGCTTACAAACATCTTTTTTAAATTTTTTTTTCTGGGGGATCTTTCGGAAATGAATCGCATTCTAGATCTTTTCCTTTAATTGTTTGGTTGTAATTATCACAAATTGCTGCACAATTCGCCAGTTTCACAGAATATCGTAAAATAAGTGCCTTAACCCATACTTTGATTTTTTTAAAAAGTGGCCTGTCAAGATTACGCACGAAGAAAGGAGAGGGAAGGCAGACTCCAATAGGGAGCTGCAACGTCACTACGTGAAGTCTTAAATTGTGAACACAAAATACACGCAATCGTCAAAACACTGCTATTTTTCACTGTCGTTCTAATAAAACCTTAAATAAATGTTGTCTACTCTAAATTAAAATACATGTTATTGAAACGACCAAAATTCATTAAAATGGCCAAAAATACTCATACAACAAAAACTCCTGGGCACTTTTCTTGACCAACACCTTGAAGTTTCTCGACAGTGACGTCATGCTCAGAACGAACAAAATTTAGCGTTCTGCGCAGTCGAATGAGCACCCCTTGCATTGCCATATCAAAGAAAATAAGATATTCATCTCAATTATTAATATGAGCAGCAATTATGTAATGTTAATTTCCTTGGGCCTACAACCAGCTTAAACAACCAATTTTGACTTTACCTTAACCCGTGTATTTCGGTCAGTTTTTCTGTACAATAGGTCCATACTGTGTTTTCCTAATTTCAGTCCCTCTCAAATAGTTTTTAAGGGAAAAAGTAAATTATTGCAGAGTAACGACCAGAGGCTGATACATACACGTCGCCGCCCTGGGCTCCATTGATTTTGCCGCCCCTTGAGAATTTATATTATTTATAAAAAAAGAGATTATGATATGTGTAAAAATGTGTGTGTGTGTGTGTGTGTGTTTGTGTGTGTGTGTGTGAGTGTGTATAATGGAGGCCAGTGCATCACTTATGATGTGCGCGAATTAAAACATCGACAGACTCTTTTTATTCTCTTTTCGATGGTGCCAACTGATTCTGCGAAATCTTTGATGCTTTGCAAAGAATTACAATTAATCTAACGGAGATACTTTTCCTGAAATTCATAGAAATGATAATAATGCGATAAGTAGTTTCCAATATATTTCATTATATAAAAATATAAAAATAATATGTATATAAACAAATTCGTAAAATCTTTAATTAATACGATTAATAAAAACTTACATTAATAAAATTATTTTTGAGAACTTTATATTTTTATTTTATTTTTCATACATAATCAATATTTTAGGTTTGACAAAAAACTATATATTGATTCTAGAATTCGTATTCATACTTCAAATTTGATGATTTTACAATCATTTGGATTAATGCAAAAAAGTAGCAATAATCTAAATGAATATGAGCAGTCACTCGCGACGTGCGCGATTTTAAATGTCCAACCTCTTTGATAATGATGCTTTCAGTTTAAAGGAAATATGAAAAAAATTAAACCAAATGCGTATTTGTTTATATTTCTTGAAATTGTTTGTAATTAACGTTTTGACAGATTTTATTAAAATTGCAATAGACAAAGAATTTCAACGCATTGCAGTCTCGTGTTTAAACAGTAATTTATCTGGAAAAAATAATCGGGTAGAAATGTGTATATTTTTTATATATAATACACTGATTTACTTTTACACTTTTTATATATAATACACTGATTGAGAATAAATATTTTCTACATTTTTTTTTACATATTGATAAAATGTACATCGTTATCGTACATATCATGTACATCGTTGAAGCAAAAATGAATACCGAAACTGATTTCTCGCTTCTTCATAAATGGAATATGTCTAGAAAAGAAAAATATAGAAAATGGGTTAATTTCAGATTTGGTTTCAAACGAATGATATTAAAATTCAAGATATTACAATTTTTGGAAAATGTGTCCCCCCTCAAGAAGTGTCGCCCCGCACTATAGCCCGTTCAGCCCATATGTACAATATATCCGCCCCTGGTAATGACCAAATTGTTTTAGTAATGCTGGATGAAGATTTTAACAATTAAAATATTGAGTATTCTTTGTCATAGGGCACAATTTAGAAGAGAGATTTAGACTATTTCATTCACGCAATTATCCTTTTTTCTAGTCCAAGTCTGATTCTTTGTAATTAAATTGGTCAATTTATCTGATTTTTCGAGAGAAGTGGATTGGGTCACTTTTACCAAGAAACTGACACTTTCTGAAATACGGTTGTATTTTTTATATATGCCTGGTTTTACGACAATACCTACACCATTCGGCTTTTATATTCCAAAAACAAAAGAAACTTATGAAACATAAGCTTGCGCAGCCCAAAACTAGAGTGTGCCTACTACATTTCCGGGTCCTTCTGGCCCCTTATCCATTACACTTTTTTTAAATGATATATTTCACTAGGAAATAAATGAAGCACTACAACGATAATGGCAATATAATTTTAATGATACAATTAATACAAAATGCTTTCAGGTCATACCGTTTTTAGGTTGTCATAAGATCAGGAAAGCCTTATCCTCAAATTTCGTGTACCTATTCCCGAAATTGTCAATTTAAAAAAGGGAAGACAAGGAATTTATCATAATACAGAAATAAAATGATTTATTACTAAGGTTGTGGGGCCCCTTTCGAAAATTTCAGGGCGAGGTCACGGCCACACACGTCTCCTGGTTGCACGCCTTTGACAATAAACCAAACGTTGCTAAAAGCCTAGCGATTAGAATTTCATACATCAGTAACGTAATGCCAACTATTTATTTTACGTCAAAAAACAGTTAAAACTGCGTATGACGTGCTTTGGGGAAAAGTGAATTGTGTGCACATTTTCAAAATTCTGTGATCCCTACACTAAGTCATATACTACTTGAATTTTGAGGAAAAAAAGCTCCCATGTAATAAAATCTATTTTCAAGGATAAATAAGCAATACATTTTGGGCTCTTATCCATGTTGTCCTTCGGAATAATACTTCCTGCCGCGACAACATGAAAACGATAACTTGAATAATTGTATTTCCCACTGAATTCTAGAAGACGTGCACAGAAAATGAAGTTACATTTATGTCCAGAAGCAACACAAGGGGCTATGATATCTCCTAATGATTGTAATTCATCAGCGTTTGAATTACCGTTAATCTACAACATTCATCGTTGGACGTGAATCTGCAAAAAACTGTAGGCACTTCGGCTAAAAATAATGTATTTAATTTCGATTTATTTACTGTTAAGCTTTGATAGCATAACTTCAAGCATAACCTTTACTTATTGTTAGTATTTTACTTTCTCGTTTTATTATGTTTACGAAGTAAAGAGAAAGTATTTTAAAGCAGTGAATCGGTGATTATTCGACAGAAATTCTCGTGTTGTCGGTCCCTGGAAACAAAAATGTAGGTAAATCTCGTTCCTATATGAAGTAAATTACATCCACTGACAAGAAGAAAGTCGGTGATCCCCTGTTCTGACACTCTTCCAAAAGGGGCCGAAACGTCTTTACAGGTCGGGATAAGCAAACAGCCTCGTGTTGATTCCCTTTCAAAAAGTCGGCCCACAGACAGTGACCCGAATGAACTTGCAAAGGTAGACATTACCTCCCCAGAAGCAGATAGGGGGCGATTCCCTAACGAGGAGGCCGCTACAGTTTCAGAGGTGAATCAGGAGCTTTCGGGTGTGCCCATCCTCTTTGATTCTGTTTTATGTGTTATTGACACGGCCCGTTCCGACACCGCTGGTCGGTTAGGATGGGACCAAACTTTTATTGAGTCCCCGGCTGCTATGACGCCCGGAGACGCAACTACTGAAACTAGTCTTAACAGGGCCACACTAGATGCCACACCTAACTGGAAGGAAAACATTTCAACTTGGATAGGAACATGGGGTATCTCTCAAACTAATGTAGATCAAGAACTCGTTGAGATGGGAAATGAACTCAAAAGAAATATTCAATCCCAGGACCAATTGAACGAGACCTATGCCAGGTTGGTAGATATTTTGGGCGGTTCCTCTGCACCCACCACCACCAAGCCTAAAAAGCCCCGTAGGCATGGAGGCAAACGCGCCAGGAAGCGTTTCTCTTATGCTAGGGCGCAGGATATTTTCAAGAAAGATCCAGCGCTTTTGGCAAAGTGCATTAGAACGGGCATTGACTGTACTAGTGTCGACCAACAGCCCCTTTGCTGATGATCTGGTGCATTTAGCAAGAGATGCCCCACGAGCTCAAGAATTGGTTGATATTGTGGTGGAATATCTTGGGGCCCACGGAATAACATTGTCCGTCGCGAAGTGCTCATCATTCCAAATTACAACCTTTGAACGATCCTGGTTCATTGAAGACCTTGTCTGGAAAGGTTGGGGGAGAGAATTACTCTGGTCAGTGATGATCATACCCTAACATACTTGGGAGTGAACTACTCTATCTGGAACAGCTTCCCATGTAAAGCATCGATATCGAATTTGATGGAAGCAGTGACGAGGCTACAGAAGGCGCATTTAAAGCCAACTCAGAAATTGGCATTACTTCACACCTACATAATGTCACATTACCTCTACCAATTAGTTTTATCGATGCCATCTATGTCGATGCTCAGGGAAGCGGACTGTCAAATCAGAATGGCAGTCAAACAGTTCCTACACCTGCATATGAGTACTGCAGATGTCTTATTTTACCTGGCCAAGAGAGATGGAGGACTGGGATTGCTGCGACTTGCCCAACACGTTCCTAGAGTAGCGCTGAACCTAGGGTTACGACTAGAAAAATCTACAGATCCCATTTGCAGATGGCTGCGCTCCTGTCCGAGTTTCTACCAACGGACATTTAAAACCGCCAAAGCATTGAGACTCAACTGGCCAACTACCGAACAAGATTTAAGATCATATAAGAAGAAATGCGCCGATGACGAGGTAGCCGCCTGCGAGAAGCTGGTATCCCAAGGGAGAGCAGTTAAGGCGCATATAAACGATTCGATTGGAACTGCCTTTTTGAAAGACTATAATCTTCTGAAACCTGGTCTTTTCATCACTGCTCTGGAGAGCAGTGTCAACTGGAGTTGACATCAAATACCGCTGCTAATAAAACTACTCTTAGTAGAGGAAGGTCCAGAGAGGATGTATACTGCAGGAAGTGCAATACAGCGGTAGAAACTATGAATCACATCCTCGGTCAGTGCATTTTTACGAAAACAGCTAGAATAAAGCGTTATGACGAGATAAATAACTTTATAGAGGGGAAGATGCTCCGGAAATCAGACATTGTGGTGTCCACGGAAGCCACTTTCTCCGTTGCCGAAGGGGTTAGACTCAAACCTGACCTGGTAATAAAAAGCCGGGAGGGGGTCCATGTGGTCGATATGACTGTCCGCCACGAGGATGGGTCTAACCTTCTAAAAGCAGGGGAGGAAAAAGTGGTAAAGTACCAACCAGTCATTCCCCTGGCAGCCCAACTTCATGGAGTGCCCAACGCCAGAATCCTGCCTGTGGTGGTTGGAACCTCTGGGGCTATGCCACGATCAACAGTCAGTGCCCTCAAGACGTTGGGGATCATGTCTCGGGGAAATTTACTATCTCGTTAATTGATCTCAAATGCTCTATTAAGATTTACACACAATTTGTAAACTACGATGGAGCAATTTAGCATTGCTGGCAGTAAATGCAGAAAATGAACTTCTTGGTCCCGTGGGGAAGTCTAGGGAACCCAGGGGATCCGACAATGCCTAGAATATACTTAGTTACCACCACTTTAAGTGGGAACTGTATGCTATTTAATGTAGCATATAGAAAATTGTGTAGCCAGTTTGTAGGTCCTTGATATAAAAAAATGGATTGACACCAAAACGTTTGTCTGATTGATTTTTTCCCCTTCATGCTTTCTGTTGTTGAAAGATTGATCTTTAAATGAGGTGATGTATAATTTTTCAAAAATGTGAGTAGTTTTCGCGTAATTATGCGTGAAATATTGGCAATTTTAAGCAATTATTTTCTCAAAAAAGGTTCCAAATTTGTTCATTAAATTTTTCTTTCGTACATAGCAAAGTATAGTAAATTTAGAAATAATGGGAATTTTTTAAGCATGGAGAAAACTGATTTTATCTGCTGTGAAGCGGTAATGTGCCTGGACTAGACTGGAAGGCTCTGATTTCGAACCTCAGAGCGCAGAAAGAAAAAATTACTGACAGGAAACACTTTTACAGGTTCGAACAGTAGTGTAATATTTCCATTACAAATGATGCTATAACGTTTGTACTATTGGAGTACCACTATTTTTTATTTTTTTATTTTTTTTATATCCGTAGTATATCAACCAAAGCAATACTTATGAAGTTTTCATTATAATCATAAACAAAACAGTCAAATAATAAAAACAACCTATTAATTGATTTTATATTTTTATTTAACTAAAAATACTAATAATAAATGAAGTGGAAGAAAATGCAATCCTTGCCATACTCTTAGATAATTGAAGCACTACACATCTTTTATCGGCTCAATGACCTCCAAGCCTGGGACTCTCAGTTGCGTCTGAACAATACAAATAATGAAAGAAGATAACCGATAACTGGCTACGCCGCCGTTGATTTATTGTCATCGTTTATATTGTCACTACTAATTGATACATCTGACAATTAATTACGTAAAAAGTATGCTCATCGATGCAATAAAATGGAATTGGAAAAAACTGAGCAGAAACTTACAGAAAACATTATTCAGAAAATATTCTTCACCTACCTTGATATCTTTTTTTCTGATTTCTTATCTGCAAATGTAAATATAGTCTTCCCATTGTTTTTATTCAGATGATTGTTCTTGAGATTACGGCACGAATATTTGGAAATACTGTTTTTTCTGATGAAAAAATGTATGTCGAAATTATGTGTGATATATTGCTTTATTTCTTAATAGTGATACAGATTAACGGTAAATTGAGTTTACATTAATAATTTTCTGTGATTTGTCATCGGCAAAAACCTCAAAACTTATGGTGAGTCTAATATACAATGAAAAATTACCCACGTTCCCCATAATTTCAAAAATAAATACATTGTATTTAAAAATTAATGATTTCGTAACGGTTGCTTTTGAATGTATCCTTCATAATTAAACATCACGCATTAATAACTTACATTTTTTAATAGTATTTGAAAATTTACCTCTAAATAATGTATTTCATAAATACTTCAAACAAGGTTTCTAGACATTTGTACTTTCTTAAATGTTAGTAACTTTAAGTATAAAAAATACCTTTCGCAAAAAAAGTTAACATTATTTTGTTAAGAAAAGTCTGACTCGGATACACATCAATGTTAAATTGACGAATGCTTTTAAAGCTTCTAAATATGAAAAAGTATTTTTACATTCACTCTTGGAGGTGTTCTTTCGGTTACATTACTGACGGGTGATAGGCAATCAAGGGGAGGAACATGGTTCTTTTTTTCGGCCAATAATTATAAATGAGAAAAAGACAAATACTCTTAACAGAATTCGTAGTTTGCGTGTGCATGTCGTGGCACAACCAGCATGCCCTGGGGAAACTTCTGTACCTCGTAGCAGATTTGGATCCGTAATCATTGCAACCATAGCAAGCGCAAAGCAGTGAGGATGCCTTTGCCAGTGGCATATGTATGGTACGAGCCATAGGCGCTGTTCACAAAGAGAGTCACACTGACACAATAAATAATACACGTATTATTATTGTAACATACCTGGGCTCTTTTGTCTGCGGGATTACATGTTCAATAAAACAGATAAATAAATTTCACACGATATTTAATTAAAAGCTAAAATGATGATGATGATAATGAGCATGCGAATGAATGATTTTACAAGAATTATTTCAATATTTGACAGAGTTATTGCGGCTTACTATCTTAGTTGAAGTTCACAACCAAAAACACAAAAAACAAAAACAAAAAAACAAAAAATTGCCGTTACAATAGCATGCCACATTGGAGGCATCTACGCTCTCAGCTTCCTTTGTTATAGTCTTTCCGCACCTCGGCAGGGAAAAGGAGCTGCCAGGGATCGGATTACGGTCATTCACAAAAGTCTTACTGTAGAATTCACGACCGTTAATAAGTTGTGGGATATGGATCACGGGATCGGTCAATTAATGAAACACATTAGTTTGCCAACGTTTCGGAATATGTAATTCCTTCATCAGGGCTACAATAAACACAATCACAAGGAATAAAGACAACTTGTCTGAACAACATTAGAAATCACATAATATATGCCATATATATATATATATATATATATATATATATATATATATATATATATATATATATATATATATATATGAAGCCAAGGTAATATAAATGGTGCACACCTTACATAATAACCTTAATACGCAAACTGGTCAACCTTCATGTTCGCCTGCAGACCAACTCCAATATAGAGTTGCTAAAGCACAACAGGTCCATTGCAAGTCCGATCAGGACCACGGCCCGAAAGTAAGTGAATGAAAAAGACCGTGTTGTGTCAGGACCACGTGCTGAACAACTCCATGCCAGAAACATGCGTATCCGGTTTCCATGTTTCTGGCGTGGAGTTGCTCAGCACGTGGTCCTGACACAACACGGTTCGGAAATACTCCTACACCACAAAACTGCGTTGCTCTGCACTGAGGTGCATCATAAGTTAACTGCAAAAGAAGGAAACTATGAATGAAGACGCGACCTTTGTTTTGAGAAGGTATGACCCACACCATAAGAATGATGGGAGTGAGATGGGTGGAGTGAAACGAAGGGGGTGGAGGTGAATGGAGTGTTGCTGAAATGCAGTCGAAGGAGCTGTCCCAGAAGCAGTGTTGCAAACCTTTCACTTTTCTCTGACTCTGTGCCTTGAACAGCAGGGTTGCGTTTATTTATTTATTTATTTACGTCAAAAAACAGTTAAAAACTGCGTATGACGGGGTTTTGCGTAAAACTGCGTATGACTGCGTTTTATACTGATCATCTGGTATATGGATTAGTGAAAAATTTGACATGTATGAACCATTATGGCAGGTACTTAAGTGACATAGATACGGTATGGCATGGTCATTATCGGCGTTGAATTTTTTCTATCATTGGGCAAAAAAATTAGCTTTGAACTCGTAATCCAAGAGGGCAGAAAAATGACACGGATTAAGTATGGTGGAGAGTTTGAGACGCAGCGCCGCATCGGTAATGATACAATTCCTTCACTCTTTGGATATCTAATGAACAATATATAACAAGAATTAGCTGTGTTCATTCCTTAAGGGCATAGTTTTTTCAAAAAATTGCTCAGCGGAACGCCGAAACCTACAGTCCGCTATACTTGCATTTCCCTGTTATTCATAACACTGACTAGCTTCTCAAAAAGTTTTATTTTAAAATACTTTTTTTCTGACTCCCGGTCTATCAAGTCCAACCGAGCCCAGCTCGAGGTCAAAAATCAAAAAAAAAAAAAAAAAAAATCTTCATTGTTCTGTACATTTTTTGAGGTGCTGATTTAGATTTTTATGTTCGCTACCTCGAAAAAGGTAGGCTTCACCGAGATAATCGTCAAAAAACTCCCTAGTTTACGTTTTTCTCTTATCTACAAAACTATGCATTTTATCGAGTCAGACACTACACACAAAATTAAATTTGAAAAAAAATTCTATAAAATGCATGATTTAATTTTCTGAAAAGCGGTTTAGGTTCTAGAGCGCACTGGCCATCGGAGACGCGCCAAAAGGCCCTCTGGTTAAAACGGGAAAATGAGCTCTCTCTTGCTCTCCCATCTCGCAGCAGCGTTCTTGTTTTAATGTAACACGCTTGAAAACAAATAATTGTGGGAGAAATGTTGGCGTTGTTAATTGATTCTCACTTTCATACTCGCGGAATCAATAGGGACTCGCGCGGAGTATCTGCAAAAACCCCCCATGGGTAATCAAAATAAGAAGGAACAAAGAAAAGTGAAGAGACAATGCGTTCTGTACAATACAATATGTCTATGGAATATTTGTACCGACAATACGTTTTGTGAATACGTGCCAAATTATTACGTAAATGAATAAAACTAAATAGGAAATTTTAGGTACGAATAAAAAATATTGAAACATATAATCTAACTGTATCACAGTATTTGTACCAAAAATAGATATTTTAATTCATTCAATCATTGCGTATTTTAATTCATTTATTTGGACATTGTTGAAAATTGAATGAAAAATGTTTTACGTATTACGTGAGTTGAAACGATATTTATCCCAAAGGGAAGTTACATATCTAATGTTGGAAATTAACAAAATATTGTTCTATTATATTGATTTATCCGAGGAAAAAATTTAATAAAAAATTGGAGCAATTTTTGAGAAAATGTAGAAAATATTATGGCTTTATGTAAAGGACCCCAAAACCAAAATATCCCTTTCAAACTCGCAGGGCCTTGAGTTTGGCTAGATCGATCAATGAACGTCAATTTTGAACAAAATCATCTAAAGTGTTTAGTCGCTAACTTTGACCACAGACGGATGGAAGGCGGACAGATAGACGTATAGAGACGGACACAGACGGACGGGGATATGTTTTGATGGATGTTTTGCCGCCAACCAATTGTTATCCAACCATTATCAACGACCAACAAAACGTGGAGTTTGACTACGCTACACAATATGTTAGAGGGTGTAGTTTGCTCGCTTGTTAGAGGGAGTAGTTTATTTATTTACGTCAAATACAGTTAAAACTGCATGTGATGTGCAACAGGGGGAGAAGTGAATTGGGTGCATATTTTCATAAGTCTGTGATCCCTACATTAAAACCACATACTAGTTGAATTTGGAATATATAAAGTCTGTTGTACAAAAGTAGCTCTTTAGAAAAGGTCATGTACAATTTTTTGAAAAACAAAAACAGTAGCTTTGCGCAATTTGCACTTGAAATTCACGATTTTTACGCACAGCGAAGTAATTATAGCAATCGATAGCATTATCGGTCTTCTGCGCATGCGCAGTTCGAATTTCCCATCACTTGTGCATTTGCATATGCGCAGAAGATCGAGACTCCAGACGATTGCTTAACATTATGCAGTGCGAGGTACCTAGAATTAGTAGAAACCGATCGTCCTTTGCACCTTCGTCCCTTTCGACCTTTT
This sequence comes from Teleogryllus occipitalis, assembly GCA_011170035.1. Taxonomy (NCBI): domain Eukaryota; kingdom Metazoa; phylum Arthropoda; class Insecta; order Orthoptera; family Gryllidae; genus Teleogryllus; species Teleogryllus occipitalis. Next base: position 74,622 of record BLKR01002445.1, on the reverse strand, counting down.
TGACCCTTTCCAGTCTTCCGACCTTTTCGTCCTTTTGTCTTTTTCGTCATTTCCGGCCATTTTTCCTTTCCTCCTTTCCTTTGGTCATGTTCGACCCTTTCCTCTTTTCCTCCCTTTCATCTTTTCGTCCCTTTCTTCTTTTCGACCCTTTCATCTTTTCGTCATTTCGTCCCTTCCATTTTTTCTTCTTTTCGTCCATTTCGACCTTTTGTCCTTTCAACCTTTTCGTCATTTCGTCCTTTTATTCTTTTGGACTTTCATCCTTTCGTCCCTTCAATCTTTTCATCTTTTCGTCCGTTTCGCCCATTCGTCCTTTTTGACTTTTCTTCCTTTCGTCATTTTCGTCCCTTTCTTCCTTTCGTCCCTTTCGAAAAGAAATTACGTTATTACTTAAACAGAAATAATTTAGATCAGACCCGCGACCCATATTATACGACTGACCCGTATTATAGGCGCTACCCGTATTCTACGAATGACCCGAATGATACGGGTACCCGTATGAATGCGGGTGCGTTGGACCCGCACTTTTCTGAGATGGGTAGGCGGGCGGGTTGACGGGTCTGCGGGTTTTCAGAGCTAAATGCTCTATTGCTCTATAGGGATGCCCAGGATATGTGGCTTTTAGTAGTTCCGAGGGCAGCTCCAACGCCTCTGGGTGGCAGCGGCAAGGTGCAACAAACCGTGAGCTTACGGACAAAACACATTAGTGACGATCTTCTTTTAAAACGTTGTGATCATTCTTCGTTGGAGGTTTTCCTTTGCCTATAATAGTTTTAAGAGGTTTTGGTTTTGTTTAGATACACTTTCTCTCAGCTGTATGTTCTTTTTTCTCGAAAATTAAGTTTTACACCACGGTTGTCACGATAACCAAGTTGTGTCCGATAGTGGACTGGCACAAAAAGGGTCAGGAGAGACAGAGTAAGTTTTTTTAGATGCCCTTCTGTTCTCAAAAATCAGAAATGTAAATTTATAGCACAAAGACGACAAAAGTAGATTTCTGCTTTGATGTTAGTTAGATGGTTATTTCAAATCAATAGTAGGTTACAGGTTCGGCCCATCTTCGTAATTCACACGTCTAAACTTTTCCTGTAATTCTCAGATGTTTCCCGTGAAAACGCATGTCGATTTCCCACATTTTTGCAGTAATACCGTAATACGCAGGTCATCAAATCAACTGTTTTCTTCTGCCACCAGGGCTATAAAGTCGTGTCTCAATTGTGTTGCAAGAAAGGGCATTAAATGATCATTAAAACTTGCCAAGAAAAACGTATTGAAAATACGTTTCATAAAAAATGTTAACACTAAAATCTTTGGTGATAAGAAGTAATTTTTTAAGAATCTGACGAATATTGAAATTCAATCATCAACATTTGATTCAGCAGAGGAAACTGCAAACATTTTTTAAAAATATGATAAAAAAGTGCAAGATTTATATTTTAAATAACCATATATTTATTACAATTAATATATTGAAAAATTAATAGTTAAATTATATTACATTCTGGTAAACTTAGTGTTGAAAGTTCCTCCACTCCGTGAAAAATTATGAACATTTTTGAGACTGTGTTTATGAACATTCTGGACTTTTCCCCAAACGATTATTTAAGTTTATTGTAGGTAATATTTCTCTCGATGATAATCATTAATAAAAGTTTATAAAATAAATATTTAAAAAGCCGACAGTTTATAACAATGTACGGGAGACACACTAATAGCACAGGGGCTCGAAATTCGTTTTCACTATTCATAACCGATGAAAGAGCACGTGGAACCAAATGTTTCACACATTTTCTTTTATCATAAAGTAGCACCTTGGCATCATCGCTAAGGTCTTGATAATATTTACTTCGAACCGTTTTTACAAAGAAAAGGTTGCGACTTGACGCGTGTTGATAACATATTTTTTAAATCCAACTTTTCGACGAAATTCGTAGCCAGAACCCAAGTAAACAGAAAGAAAGCAAATATAATTGTACATAACAAATGTGATAAGACACACGCCCCTTTGTAACAGCATAATACAGCCAAAAACTTAGCAATTCTCTAGGAATCGCTTAAGCTCACTACAGCGGTTGCCATCCAACACTATCCCGCCAAACTGACGTCATTCTGGACATCTCTATTGCTCCAAATGCTCTCACCAAAGGCGGATATTGAGAGCTACTGCCAAATGCTTTCATATTATATTCATTGGATTTTGCTATTGATTCAATGTCTGTAGATGATCCCTCGTGATATATCACGCTCTGAATTCTGCTTGAGCTGGTGGTTGTTGTTCAGCAAGTGTTCTTTCTATTTTTCTGGAAATGATTTTGATGAAAATCTTGTAGAAATTGGGCATTATAATTATTGGTCTGAAATTGTTAAGATCATCTCTGGTCCCTTTCTTCGGTAGTAGAATTTAGTAGTAGTAGTAGTGTTCGTTGCCCGTTGATTCGGACATTTTTCAGAAGTGAGTATATAATTGAAGACATCTGTGATTGTTATTAACATTTCTGTAGTTTGTTATTCTTGGTCAAATATTATTTGACGGCCACGACGGCGGCGGCGGCGACTGCCACAATGTAGACGATGATCTCGACGAAGGCGACAGCAATGACTGCACCAACGACGGATACCTTAAGAATACTAAGTGAATCTATAGTGCGACCGGGAGCGGTAGCTCAGTGCATTAACTGATGTCACTGCAGCGCCTCTGACCGGGAGGCCCTAGGTTCGAGTCCTGACGGCGGCAGGATTTTCGAGCTAGCTTTTCAGCTAGGTCGAATTCAGTCGCTGTCTGGAGGAGAATTCTAGCGGCTGGCTGCTCTGATCGGTAGTTTTCTGTGGTTTCTCCGATCAACACCAGGCGAATGCCGGAGCAGTACCCTATCAAACGGGCCACGGACCGCGCGCGATCTGTCCTTCCTATTCCTTGTCCTATCCTCTCCCTTTACACACAAACTTACACTAACATGCACTACACTACCACATTTTCCGGGAGGCCGGTCGGGAGCTTAGAACTTGTTCCGGCTGGGGCGGTGCCCCGCTGGTGGGAGAGTTCTGGTTACGGAGAAACCCCCCCTAGCCGACGGTAGGTCGGCGCCGGATCTCGCAGTCCAGTAGGGGAAGATCACTACCATCTCCCGAGAAAAACATGCACTACACTAACGGGACTAATGACCAAAGCAGTTGACGTGCCCGGAAACACGAAAAAATTAATCAATCAATCTAGGGGGTAGGGAACAACCCATGAAAGTGCACTGTTTCCCAGGAACACGAGTGGAGCAGATGCAGAGATAAATTGAAAATTGTAATGTGATTCATCCCAAAACAGTAATTTTACATGCCGTGTCGAACAACATTAAAAAATGTCTGTCATATTACCACCTTTTGGGTGTCATTTACGACTTGGCAACTACGAAGAAAAGATTTGCGAGTGCTCCCATTGTTCTGAACGCAGTGCTCTATCACCATGATATATGACCTCAGAAAATCAGGATGGTCAACCGCAATATGGATTGTGTAGCACGGAGGCTAGGGCTACTCTTCGTGGACCAGACGGCTGGATAAAAGAGACTAGACTCGGTCGTGACGGCGTGCATTTGAACCGCCATGGTGTCACCGAGCTCAGAGGGCTTTTCATTACAGTTGCTGGCTTTTGCAGCGCACATATGCGATACCAGTGACAAGATGGACGCCCAGCGGTGTTGCCCTTCTCTCCGGTGGCAGTAGAGAAGGAGGAAGGGCATTCCTTTGAGGAAACTGGTGTCGGCGACGACGGTGAAGACGACGGAGGCGTCAACAGGGACGGATGCGGCGGCGGCTACGGTGAAGGCAGCGATGCAGGTAGCGAGGCAACGGGAGTGGCAGCAGCGGCGCAGTCAGCGGGGGAGGCAGCGGTGACGTCAACGGCTAAGACGTCAGCGATTAGAAAGTATTCGGGAGGAAGAGCTTCGCAGAAGGGCATGTTGCAAAGCGAACGGAAGCGGCCAAAGCGTGATTCATTTTCCGAGAAAGGATTAGGGGTGAGTAAAGGAGCTCTATGTCTGTTGCAGGTAAACGGCCGAAGTGTTGTAAATAAGGAAATTCAGCTTTGTAACTTAATTGACGCATGTAATGGTGACGTAGTGATTGGTACTGAGTCATGACTAACTAAAGAAATATCAGATTCAAAAATTTGTCGAAATGACTACAAAATATTTTGGCGGGACAGGGAAACTAGAGGCGGGAGGGGGGAGTTCTTTATTTTAGCCAAATCATCTATAAACGCGAACTTGAAATGGAAAAAGGTTTGAGCATGAAGTGATAGGAGTAGATATAAGCATAGACAACTCTCAAAGAATAGATCTTATTGCATGTTATAGGCCACCAAATGGTAATTATTCCATTCTTGAGAATATCCTCGAATTGGCGGAAATTTTGAATATAGCCAGTAATCCGATTATTATTGGCGGTGATTTAAATCTAAGCGATATCAATTGGCAAGGTGATGTATACAATAGAAAAATACAGTTTACAGTAGTTTGGGATGCAGAAATGACGCAAGTTGTTGACAAGCCAACACGTCAAAATTCATGTTCGCTATTTTTCTTATTAGGCCGATAGACATGTTATAGTACTACTGGGATGTTATTCCGGGAATAAGTGACCATAATGCCGTAGTTCTTGAAATAAATGCCACTATTTGCAGGGGAAATGGTAAAATCTGTTATAGAGTATGACAATATCGAAAAGCTGACATAAATGGACTGCAACATTTTCTAAAACTGAACCACGTGGATTTCGAAAAGTTAGGAGGGGATTGGAAGACATATGAAATAAATTCAAAGAAATTATTGAAGAAGCTCGGAAATTAGTTTCGTTGCCTTTAAGTAATAAAAAATAATTCAGACCCAGAATATTATAACACGGAAATTCGTAAATTGAAAAGAAAAATAAGAAAAGCATATAATGATAGGTATCGTAGCGAGCGCAAAAATCGTATCTTAAGCTAATTTTAGATGATAAAACCCTTGGGGAAAGTTTTTTTAATTATGTACGTCACCGACGAGGTAAACAAGAGGAGACATCTTCTATAAAATGGAATGAAGCAGATATCGTAGATGATGAAGAGAAAGCCAATGTAGTTAATAATTATATCTGTTCTGTGTACAAGCAAGAACCTATCCAAATTCATATAGGGCTCAATAACGTGGATCACGTATTCAAAATTGACCAAACGGAAATTCGTTCACATTTGAAGAAAATGGAAAACTGCAAGTCTTGCGGTCCGGATGGTATTACAACTGTTATGTTAAAGAGAGCAGGAAAAACAATATCATATTTGTTCGGACTTTCAATATATCAATGAAAGTGTACCGGATGATAGGAAATCTGCTTTAATATAATGCCAATTTTCAAAAGTGTACAAAAATGTGAAGTGCCAAATTAGAGGCCAGTTAGTCTTACGTCAGTAGTTTGTAAATTGTTTGAAAAATTATTATTTAATTCCATTAGAAATCTTTTGGATCGGACAGAATGTTTTTTTGATGAACAGCATGGCTTTAGCAATGGCTTTTCTTGTGAAAGCCAGATTATTTCCCTTTCTTAAGACTTGTCTGAAGTAATTGATTTAGGGGGAAGAGTGGATGCTATAGTTATTGTTTTTGCTAAAGCGTTTCATGTAGTGCCGTATGAATTACTGATATTGAAACTTATCGATGCTAAAATTGACAAGCGGGTAATACCAAGGATAAGTGAATTTCTTCGTGATAGAAACCAAAAAGTCCGAATTGGACAGCATTTATCGGAAAAGGGTAAAATATAATAATACTAATCGAATAATGATAATTATATTAATACAACTTTATAAAATAATAATTGGATATATATGTATATATGTACACACACACACACATACATACCCAAGTAAACAACATTGAGGTTGGCAGTGACGCATAAATACGGCTGATCCGGTCCGCGGGAGCTACGTACCATACAAAATGACATTAATTTAACACATGCTGCCTAACATATCCGTAATTACAAGTAATTAGTTGTTACGGTTATCTCTGCCCTATTGCATAGCAAATTATAGTTGGAATATTGTTAGTTTTCGTATGTGATGACACATCATGTAAAAGTGCACTACCTGTAAATTTGTCTTGTATTATTGAATAATTATAGCCCTGAAGGATGCCAAATAAATGGCCGAAACGTTGGCATTGTAAAAACCAACTTGTCTTTTATTGACCTACCCTCAAGAGGTTCTACATTATATTTAATTCGAGGTCAAGATAACAGAATGAAAAGGGTAACGTTACTTCTGGGATCTCTCAGGGCAGTGTCTTAGGCCCAGTGCTGTTTCTTATCTTTGTAAATGATTTATCGCGTTATATAACGTCACAAATTTAATTCTTCGCCGAGAAACTGAATATTATATAGAGAAATTGCTGAACAACACGATATGATTCAACTGCAGGACGATTTAAGTAAAATTTATGATTGAGAAAGAGCTAACGAAATGACTATAAATGGAAAGTAAAGTAAAGCGATCACCTTTTGTAGGGCCGAAGCTCTTCATACAATACCCTATCGACTAGGTAATGAAGTAGTCCCACCAGTCTCGAGCTGTAAATACCTCGGCATATTACTGAACAGCAAGTTGTGATAGGAGAAACAAACGAACTATGTAGAGGTTAAAGCTTGGAGATCGTTGCATTTCATCATGAGAAATTAAAAAAAAATAAAATACGAAAGCAAAATAAGTCGTGTTTACCGCGCTTGTTAGACCGATAATGGAATACGGAGCTGGTTGTTCGGATCCGAACAGAACTTTCAAAGAACTTAGAGAGCATACAAAACAGAGCGGTGAAATACACAATACGGAGGAACATACCTGCGCATTGGGAAACGTATAGATCACCGTCGAAAAAGTGCACGACTTTGCGCACTGTATATATCTTACATTGGTTACTCTGCATAGCGGGAAATTCAGAGAAAGCTAGATAAACCAGATTAGTTAAGTAGATTAGATCATGAATATAAACTTAGGACAAGAATACAAAGAACGGATGTAGGCGAATTCTCCTTTGTAAACAGAACATTAGTAGATTGGAACGATTTGCCTACCACAGTTTTTGAGCACTCAGAGCGAGGTTTTAGGGAAAACAATAAGAAATTTGTGAAATGGGTAAAAATGTGTAGTGAAGTAAGCTGTAAAGTGCGATTATTAGGTAGATTACAGTTAAAAACTATTGAGCAGTTAATATTTAGGTAACGGGGGTATGTGGTGCGGTGTAGATATGTGATGTGATGTAAAGTGTTTTAATTTCTTTCTCTTTTTTTTTGCTAATCTAAAAATTTTTTTTGGGTATTCTGACATACGTTGATATTTATTGATTTATGTTAACGAGGATTTTAAGTGTTCAAAATGTAATAATTATTATGAGTATTGTAATGTGGCGTTAAAGAGGTAAGTAGTGGTGCCACAGAATGCCACAGACTCTCTCGTAGTAAAGTTGTTTGGAAATTGTCTAAAAGTTTCCCTTCCCTAATAGTAGAACCGAAATATTACTTTAAGAATATTAAAGAAAGGTAAAACCGCGTCCTAAATGGCAATTTTCGTTGAAAAATTTACAGCCGTTTTTATGAAAATGTAGTTTAAACGTTACTGTAAATGCGAAATTTGAAGGTCTTTTCACAGGAATCTATTGAGTTTCCGAAAACCTTAATTTGATGTCATTTGAAACTCTTCTACTTACAAATGCAATAATTTATACAAATTGATGGAAATGTGCATATTAACGGCGTGAGAGGTATTTAAATACATACATTGGTGTAACTTTTGAAAAAACAAAAGAATACACCAAAATTAGATTTACGTCATATTAGCAATATCCGTTGGAAAAGTATGAAGAAAAAATTTTGAGCCGTTTTTCAGAAAAGAGCATTTGAGCGTTCCTGAAAATACGATTCGAGCTCATTTTGACAAAAAAAACTTGAGTTTTCCAGAAATTTTATGACATTATTTAAAGCACATGTCCTCATAAATGAAATGTAAACAAATTGCCGGTAGTGTAAACATTAACGACGTGAGAGGCAAGTAAAAAAATAAATTTTTATAATTTTTGAAAAAACGAAAGAATAGACCAATATGCCGTTTATGTCATCTCATAAAATGTATTTAGCACTTTCTCTAACAAAAGTTTAAATAAGGTTGGAGCCGTTTTTGCACTATGCATGCCGTTTTGCACTATGCCGCAATGAGCCGTTTTTGAACGTTACATTTAACACTATCTCTAACAAAAGTTTATGTAAGTTCGGAGCCATTTTTGACATAATCTTGTTTTTGTATATTTTTAAAATTGCATATATTGCTTGCAATATTGCGCGAAAACTACTAGAATTTTAAAAAATGTTCATGACGTAAATGAAAGAACTAAATATGGAGAACATATTTCATTTGAAGGAAAAATCTCTACCTTCAATTTTGTCCTTTTACATAGGAAGATGCCGCAAAATACCCAAACTTTTGCAATTTTCGAAATTTTAGAGTTATATCATGAAAACCTTGCCTGTGTCATCTTTATAAGTGTATTTTACTCTATTCTTCCAAGAAATTTAAAGAAAAAATTGGAGCTGTTTTTTAGACAATTTTGAAAACGTTCTAGCGGCTTCATATCAAGTACCCCCAAATTTTAAAGAATGTTTTTCCAAATCTCCAATCTTCGTGTTAAGCCAGATGGACAGGGGTTTCTTCAATTTGGAAGAAATACTGCGTATGGTTTCGGCGCTAGTAGCGTTCGTTTTGGAAAAAAAAAATCTTTTTCGGTATTAGGGGACCCCAAAACCTGTATTTCAATTGAAATGTCGAAATCGATTTTCAGCAGCATTACATAACTTTCTCTATACTACATATATTACAGCGTATATACGTACGTATACGAGAAAGTAACTAAAGGTGCTACAGAATGGTACAGACTTTCTCGTTGCAAATTTTTCTAATTTCCTTGGTGTGGACTGGCTTTAAGGTCTTGCTCCATTCTCTGACCAGCTGACAACAATCGTCGACCAAAGTAATTTTTTAAAACATTTTTTCAACTTTTCGGTTTCCCAATAGTAGAACCGAAATATGACTTCAAGATTATTAAAGAAAAGTAAAACCTCGTCCTAAATAGAAATTTTCATTGAAAAATTTGAAGCCATTTTTAAGAAACTGGCGATTAAGCATTACTGTAAATGAGACATTTGAAGCTCTTTTTTTACAGGAATCTATTGAGATATCGAAAAACTTCATTGAAAATCATTTGAAGCTCTTCCCCTCAGAAATTCAATAATGTATACAGATCGATGGGAATGTGCGTATTAACGGCGGAAGACATTAAAAAAAATATCTATAATTTTAAAAAATGTAAAAGAATACACTAAAATGAAGTCGTATGGAGTCGTAGGCTTCCGCGGCCGGAGTCACTGAATTCTTGGCTGTCCGGGGGTAGCCGCGTTATGGTCGATGGGGTTGACGTTTCGGCCATCTTTTTGTGGCCTTCTTCAGAGCTATACTGCTGAACCAAAATGAACTTTACGTCATATTAAACAATGCCATTGCCACTATCCGTTGGAAAGTTTGAAAAAATATTTGGAGCCATTTTTGAGAAAATGACGTTTGAGCGTTTCGCAGTTACAAAAATGCGGAATTTTGAGCTCATTTTAATAGAAAACTTGAGTTTCCGAGAAACTTTATACGTTATTATTTAAAGCACATGTACTCATAAGTATAAAAACGTGACGAAATCGCCTGTAATGTAAATATTACTGACGTGGTAGACAAGTCAAAAAAATTACATTTTTGTAATTTTTTAGCAATACGGCGTTTATGTCATCGTATAGGGTTTTTTTTAGTATTCCTACCAAAAATTGAAAGAAAAAAATTGTAGCCGTTTTTGAGAAAATCTTGCTTTTGTTATTTTTTAATATTGCCAATATTGCACGCGCTATTGCATGAAAACTACTGAAATTTTCAACAAAATGTACTTGACATGAATGAAAGAACTATTTATGAAGAACAAATTTCATTTGAAGAAAAAATCAGTTGCTTCAATTTTATAGTAGGAAGACGTCGAAAAATTTCAAACTTTTGCAAGTTTCGAAAATTCGGAGTTAACCGCGAAAATCGGACCTATGCCATCTTTATAGGTGTACTTTATTCTGTTCGTACAAGAAATTTAAAGAAAAAATTTGCAGCCGTTTTTGAGAAACGTTTGAAAATGTTTGGGGAGCTTCATGCAAAGTACACCCAAATTTTATGGAATGTTTTTGGACGAATGTTTTTGGACGGACAGATAACGGACGGATGGACGTTTTGAAAGAAAGAAAGAAAAAACACTTTTGCGGTATTAGGGGACCCCAAAACATGTATTTCTGTTGAAATGTCGAAATCGATTTTTTGCAACATTACATTACTGTCTTTATAATACGTATAGGTGTATTACTCCGTATATACAAGTACATGTACATATACTTGTACATATGTACATGTACTTGTACATATTTGTGCGAGAAAGTAAAAATTTTAATTCATATGTGTGAGAATATTCTTATGAGTGAAAAGTTACAGGCTTGTGTGTATGACAAAGTCCATAGGTCTGTATATGTATGTTTGTATATATGCATGTTCATTAATGTAGTACGTACGTTTATTTATCTAAACGTTACATATATGAATTTGAATTTGTGGTATGTAAATGTATATGTATGTAAATGCCTTCTGCATGTGCTAGGTTGAAAGAAAGTTTGTTGTTTTTATATTGTCCTTTTGTGTATATTGTTTTTACTTTCTCGTATACCTACGTATGCAATTTGGTAGTTGCGTAGTACCGAGAAAGTTATGTAATGCTGCGCGATAAACGGCGGATTTTCGGAAGAAATGTACAAATCATTGCCTGGCCCTGATAACAAAAATGTGGATAAATCCAGTTGCGAAATTAAGAAAAAAATCTTCTAACACGTGGTGTAGACAGAATCCCTATTTCGTGGGTCCTTCATACCGAAAAACCAATTGACGGCAAAATGTTCATTTGTCCGTTCGTCTGTGAACACCACTAGCGCCTAAAGCATGCACAGGATTTCTTCCAAATTGCAGAAACCTCTGTCCATCTGGCTCGAGTCGAAGCTTTGAGATTTTGAAAAATATTCTTTAAAATTTGGGGGTACTTCACATGAAGTCACCGGGACATTTTCAAAATTGTCTCAAAAAAAACTCCAAATTGTTTCTTTACATTTCTTGTAAGAATAGAGTAAAATACACGTATAAAGGTGGCATAAGTCTAGTTTTTACGGTATAATTCTGAATGTTCGAAAATTGCAAATGATTGAATTTTTTGTGGCGTCTTCCTACAACTACAAAATTGAAGATTTTTCTACAAAATTGAGATTTTTCCTTCAAATGAAATTTGTTCTCCATATTTAGTCCTTTCATTAAGTTCATGTACATTTTTTAAACTGATGTACTTTTCGCGAATTTATTGCATGCAATTTGTGCAATTTTAAAAAATTACAAAAACAAAATTTACTCAAATACGGCTCGAAATTTTTCTTTCAACTTTTGTTTGCAATAGAGCCAAACGAACTCTACACGATGACATAAACGCCATATTGCTCTGTGCGTTTGTTATTACAAAATATTTAATTTTTTGACTAGACTCTCACGTCGTTAATATTTACATTAACGGCAATTTGTTCATATCATTGCATTTATGAGTACATGTGCTTTAAATGATGTCTTAAAATTTCTCGAAAACTCTCAATTTTGCTGTAAAAGTGAACTCAAATTTCTGCATTTTCAGAAACGCTCAAACACCATTTTCTCAAGAACGGCTCCAAACTTTTTCTTCAACCTTTTTGTACGGATAGTCCTAGTGGCACTGTTTAAGATGGCCTAAAATTAATTTTGCTGCATTCTTTGTTGTTTTTCTAAATTACAAAATTGTATTTTTTTAATATCCCTCATGCCTTTAATACGCACATTTCCAGCAATCTGTATACATTATTGCATTTGTGAATCTCTTCAAATAACTTCCAATAAATTTTTTCGAAAATGCAATAGTTTTCTGTAAAAAATGTTTCAAATTTCGCATTTACAGTAAGATTTAAACGTCATTTTCATTAAAATGGCTCCAAATTTCTCAATGAAAATTTCCATATAAGACGAAGTTTTATTCTTCTATTATATTCTTAAAGTAATTGTTCGTTTCTGCCATTAAGTAACCAAAAAATTGATCAAATGTGAAAAGTGATATTTGGGCGGCAATAGAAGATAGCTGAGAAGAGGATTGGGCACGACCGAAAAGCTAGTCCCGGCCAAAAAAATTAGAAAACTAACAAGTGCAAGAAAGTCTGTGCCATTTTGAAGCACCACTAGTTCTTATTTTTAATTGTAATTATGTTTTTGTTTCTACATTCTGCCACCGGCCAACATCTGCCCAATTCATACGCAGTTTTAACTGTTTTTTGACGTTTAAATAAATAAATAAATAAATAAATAAATAAATAAATAAATAAATAAATAAATAAATAAATAAATAAATAAATAAATAAATAAATAAATAAATAAATAAATAAATAAATAAATAAATAAATAAATAAATAAATAAATAAATAAATTAAATAAATAAATAAATAAATAAATAAATAAATAAATAAATAAATAAATAAATAAATAAATAAATAAATAAATAAATAAATAAATAAATAAATAAATAAATAAATAAATAAATAAATAAATAGTAGAATAAAGCTTCTATCTATCCATTCCATCCTCTCCTGGTGACCTGTTATTCTTTAAGCTTGCATTTGCTGTTCTAACTTCGTTGATGATTATTGCAGGTATTCCTTCTCTTTGATGGACCGTTTACTCTTTAAAATCGTGATGTTGATTTCTCCTGTTCAATTCTCGAAAATAATTTTTTGCTGTTTTATTTATCTCATCTCTTGTGTTATTAAACTCCTTTATAACCGCGCATCCCTATTAATTGATGTTTGTCCGTCAATAGTTCGTTTCTTACTCTTTTGTCTGACTAATGATTTCCAATGATTGTTTGAATTGTATTGTCTCAAATCTCTTCTGATGTCTCATTTGTATTCCTTTTCTAGTATTGCATATTCCTGTTTGATGTTGGTGAGGTTTCTGTAAGGTAATATCTTTTTCCTTTTTTCTCATAGTTCTAGTGTTTCAGTACTTACTTTGTTTTCGTTATTTTTGTTTGTAATATTAACTATTTCTTCGGCTGTTATTATGTTATTTTGAATCATATTATGTTTGTCTTGTGGGTTTTGATGATTTTCAGTATTGATTTCCTCCGTATTTTCAGTTTTAACTTAAATTTGTTTATATCTAAATTTCTTAGTGTTGAACTTTTTGGTGTTGAAATCTTCATATCTTTCTTATATTTAGTTCTAAATTTACCATTCTGTGGTTTCAGTTAAGATATCTTATTACTTCTATTCTAATTACACATTCTATCTTGTTCTATCTTTCTTTCACATTCAATTTCAGGCATTAAAAAGTCTCAAAAACGTACTTGTAAGTACGACACGTTGACCTGTTACCTGAATTTTTTTCTGTCATTGGACAGAAATGAGCTTTGACTCGTAATCCAAGAGTGCATAAAAAAAACACGACTCCTTTAACTCAATATGGCGGACCGTTTGAGACGCCGCATCTTAATGGCATGCAACACCTTCACACTTTGGATATCTAATGAACAAGAAATAGCTGTGTACTCGTTCCCCAAGGGCATAGTTGGGTTATTTTTCTTCTTTTTTCGCATTCGAAAAATTGCACAACAGAATGCCAAATCCCTACAGGCCACCGTACTTGGATTTCCTTATAGTTCACAACATTGGCTAATTTCTAAAAAAGTTTTAGCGTTGAGCTTATCATACTTTTTTTTGTTTTTGTTTTGTTTTTGTCTCCTGGTCTACGAGTAAAATCGTTCGGTGTATCTCAGTGCGCCCTGATTCTTGAACGCTTTTGCTGAGTTTTAGTTATGTTAACATGTATGCTTTATGGGAAATCTTTAAGAAGATATCGTCGAAACGTGTCAACAATGATAAATGTCGAAAAAAAACACATTTGGTTTACATAAATTCGAAGAGAAACTTTTGACGGTGCAGAAAGACCGACCAAGACCTTTGGTATGAAATTTGACAACTAAAGTTACCAAAGAAACAGTTTACAATCAGGCACTTTATGATGTCTAGTTAGGAGGTTTACAAGTGGCGCTGAGGAAGTAAGCGTCAAAGCTTTTTTTCGAAAATAAAAGACATGGGCGACAAAGGATGCGAATAAAAAATATTTCTGCTGGATTTTGTGATTTATGTTTCTCTACAAAATCAGCTCAAGTTCACGAAAAAATCAGAGTATTTCCTATCAGATTGATTGCAGCCCAATGAATTTTAGTTTTCTTACATCTCGCCCTTAAACTCCTAAATCTTATGTCTGTTATCACTAGGGCCGGGATTTTAATGACAAGTCATATATTTTTTCTGAACATTCGGGTGAATTTTAAAATAATTTATGAACGAATCCAGGTATAGTAGATTAGGAAAACGTACTTTTATTGTGCATATAAAGGATTATTTGAAACGTAAGTGAATTTGAACGGAGTGAGTCGAGCTCTTGGTAATGTGGCTGAAAAAGTGTACAACAAATTGCCGAGTGTTCTTCAGCGAAATCCAGAATATTCTACAATGTGCAAATTTAGCAATATAATTTCAGGAACTGCCGCAACATTTGAAGACAATGAACCAAAGCTGCACTGCAGTGACATCGCCGCCTTCAAATGCGCTCCCGACGTCATGTGATGTGCAGAGGAGCTTTCCCAGATACAAATCTATCCTCAGCGACAACGGTAGGTCTTTTAAGATGGAAAACCTGAAAATACACCTTGTGATCCAATGCAACTCTCTAGAAACTGAAGACTGAGAGGAAATTAGAAAACATTAAACGAGAAGTATGCAGTAGGAAAGCAAGACATTTTGTTTGATGGGTTTTATTTTACTGAACTTGATTTGTTTTACAGACACAAGCTTTTTTTAACGTTAGTTAAAAAAGTTCCAAAGACTGCAAACCATATGTACCATACTCACAATCAGTTCTTGAGTGAATTTTGTATTTAAGTTATACCTAAAAAAGCAACAGGAATTTAAAAAAAATAGACTTGTATAGCGTCATATTTTTTAAGGTCATATTTATAGGTCATAAATGCTTGCATATTTCGCTGATTTTTAGATAATTAAAATCCAGGCCCTAGTTATCACAGGAAGGTCGAATCGAAGAATTCTATAACAATGTCAATTTCAATAGAGGCTCAAGGTGTTAAGAAGATTTATTGAAACAAATGTAGAGAAATAATACCAGTGGCATGAGCGATGTTCAGATGTTTAAAAGGTAGAACATCGAACAGAAAATATTTCGAATACCCCATTGCCCAATAGCTTCAGAAATAGGCTTGAAATTCGACACATTGGGTGATGACAACGCAAAAATGACTCACTTTGCCACTGATTTCATCGCTTTAAAACTCAAACCTAATTATTCCGAAGGTTCCCCAATGTGATCACTTGGAAATTCTAGAATGTATGGAGGTTGAACGTTTGGGCGGTGAGGACCAAATATATCCGTCACTTGAAAGAATGCCCAGCAGAAGCAGCTTCAATTTCGGCCGGCGCCATTTAGTTAGATGCTACCTAGGGCGGTAATTTTGGTTCCTCCCCTCCCCACTATTGTGTGGTCTCTTCTTTCTTTGCTTGAATTCGTCTCTCAGTACCAGACTATAATCTTGGCAATGTCACACACTTTTAATCGTAGATTATACATTTTTAAACTAGTGGATATAATTTTCGATTTGTTTAGATTTTACATTCTTTTAGCATTTTCATGAATAAAATTTTTTAAAGCCATATATGCTTCGTAAAGTTTATTCATTGATATATTACTCTCTTGATTGTGGGACCTGCTACTGCTCGCAATGTGACATTCTTGTGAGATTATACATTTTGCGAAACGGTTGAGTCCTTCGTCTTTTAGTTTCTGGAAAATGCACACTATTACTTCGAAAAAATTTCCCACGTTTTTCTTGTCAATGTGTCGTGATTTTAAACTCAAAATTTTATAATCATTTGATGCGTGAACGTTTTAATGATGTCTAATGCACAAAGACGCTTACCAGGGTGCTAACTGATGAAAGGGATGCCAAACATCATCTCCTTCTATCGAGGGAGAAGCACCCTATTGGGAAAGTATTAATTTGTTCTTGCCAGATACACAATTAATTCAAATCCACGTGCGTATTTATGACTTTTACGCGTTGCATAGTTTAAATCTAGGTAATTCGAAATGGAAACTTTCCTAAGAGCATTCTTAGATCGGATGTGTACGCTTCTTTTTGACCTACGATTTCGGGAGTTTTAGCGAACGCGTGGACGCGCTACGCCCCAGAAGCCGTTCTGCACCTCTTTAAAATTCCAGAAATCGTTCGATAAATGGAAGTGTGTACGTCGAGTCTTGAGATTTATTCAGACTGAACTGCTTAGGCGAAGATTGTCCCAGTTTCATTTCCCCCACAATCTATTCCACAAGTATGTAGAATAGATCTGTGCCCCATTCGCATCCACCGTTCCCTATCCGAAAGATGATTTCGATCCCTGCGTCGTATATTTCAAGTTTAATAAGAAGCATAAACGTGCACCACCTAAAACAAGAGGGAGCAACTACATTCCTGGACCTCTTTTTCTATCGGATCTTTATTTTTAAATACAACATTTTACTTGAAAACTGATAAAATGTTCTACAAAGAGAATTAAATTATTTCTTTAATGATACAAATAATAAAAGCAATAGATTTTCTATTGAACCATTTACAGGGTTCTCAGATGGATTGGAGATCATCTTCCCCTACTGGAAAACAATTTCCCAAATTGTCGGGTTAAAAATGAGAGAAAATCAAGGATTGAACGTATTTACGATTGATTGATTACTGATTCCGGGCGCGTAACTACTGAGGTCATTAGTCCCGTAAGTGTAGCGCATGTTTTATCGGGAG
Source organism: Teleogryllus occipitalis (assembly GCA_011170035.1). NCBI lineage: Eukaryota > Metazoa > Arthropoda > Insecta > Orthoptera > Gryllidae > Teleogryllus > Teleogryllus occipitalis. Next base: position 57,559 of record BLKR01002445.1, on the reverse strand, counting down.
GCGGCGGTGATCTTTCCCCACTGGATGGCGAGATCCAGCGCCAACATACCGTCGACTAGCGGGGTTTCCCCAACCAGGTATCTCCCATCAGCTGGGCACCGCCCCAGCCGGGACAAGTTCTAGGTCCCCGACCGGTTTCCCGGCATGTGTGGTAGTGTAGTGCATGTTAGTGTGTGTGTGTAAGGCATGAGGATAGGACAAAGAAGAGAAAGGAAAGATTTCGTGCAGTCCGTGGCCCGTTTGTAAGGGGACTTCTCCGGCATTCGCCTGGTGTTGGTCAGAGAAACCACTGAAAACTACCGACCAGAGCAGCCGGTCGTTAGAATTCTCCTCGGGATAGCGACTGAATTCGACCCAGCTGACAAGCTAGTGTCGAAAATCCTGCCGCCGCGACGCGCCGCCGGAACTCGAACCTAGGACCTCTCGGTCAGAGGCATTGCAGTGACATCAGTTGATGCACTGAGCCTCTGCTCCCGGTGTATTTACAAAATGAAATGAATCACGTAAGGCTACGGGGTTCCTTTTTAAAATTTTCAGGGATGCCTCGTCTTCCTTCTCCCGATGCCTATGTGCATATGATCCCATAAGTAATAAGTTGTGTTTCTGAAGGGTTAATGTTTGCAGCTAACCGAACTCATGGAATGTTATACATCTTATGTTCCTGTATTTCGATAACTGGCGACGATCAGTGATGATGGATGAGTGGAGGGAGTTGGCTGTCATGGGCGGTTCATTTTTAAGGCGGGACCCAGCGGAGTGAACACAGAGAAGCAATCGTCTTGAAATGCAGCGCCGATATTGGCAAATCATTCCCTGCCTCTTTTACATAATAAAAGAACAGCCCCTTGGTTTCAAATTCCGAGATGCTGGTCAAGTGCTACCATTGGCATGCTAAGGCCTTGAGACTGCCTCTGCCATTGCCACAGCCTTCTCCTCCGATGCCGTTGGCGTCGGTTGCGTCGTACCCGCTGCAGCCTCTTTGGCATCCGCCACCGCGCTCTTCCCCGCCGTTGTCTGTCCCGAGTTCTAGCGGCTTAGGCATCCTTCCCAAGCAACTGAGCAACACAAATTTCAATCTGCTTTCAACTGTACCCCTTCCACTCCATTCGGTCCCATTCTTTTTTCATTATTTTTTAACTAAAATTCAAAGAGTGCAGAATTTTAAAACAAACTATGGTGTAATTTTGTGAATTTGTTCTTAATGTACATTTGTTAAAAAATGAAGTAATTCAAATAATTTAGTAATTGGATAGTATTTTGAAAGATAGTAAGGAGAATTTAATTGTTGACCATTGTCTTCCGTTGTTCAGGAAGGTGAAATAAAAATTAAAACAATTTATAATTCGATGAAGTCAATATTTTTGAAGTGCATTTGTGAATTAAAAAAAACAACTTTGCAATTCTTTTGCCAAGTTATTACCGTGCTTAGTTTGTCATTACTGTCCGATTTTTAAAGGTCATTCGAATATTGAACCATTTATTACTGTAAACTCTTGAAGAATATATTTAAGTTGAATCTATTTAAAAAATATTTTGTTTGCATATTAAGCCAAATAATGCATAATTATTGTAGTATATTTCTATCAGGTAAGTCCTTCTGGATAGTGATCGGAGAGTGCCTGCTTCTGGCGGAAAAAATTGAGGGACTGCTTCGGGCGATCCTGTGGGGGATATTATGGGGGATTATATTGAACGGGCTTTGTGCTGTGACAGTATGAACAGAGAACGTTTTAGAATTTTCTTACAGTGAATAGTTATGTAATAAGAGTCCACTCACTGAAAGAATCGGGGGTTGTGGAAGAAATATATTTATGCGCAGTTGATGCGTAATTCTGTTGTGACGACACTGCTTGACACATGACTTAACGTCACGTTTCTAAGGTGGTGAATGCGGACGAATACTTTTCGTGAAACATCGTCTTTTAGCACAGATTGAAATAAGGTGTCGAACTATTAGAAAGTAGTTTTAAAATAGTAATGTATAAGAAAGGAAACGTATTTGTAAATTCGTGGGGCAACACAACTTTTTGTAATTTTTTGATTTTCTTGGTGCTATTTTATGTACTATTACACCAGTGACGTCACACTCAGCTGTTTTGGTTGCTATATGCCATTTTGTCATTGTTTGGGAACAGGTCTTCGCTGAACTGTGCTGGTATTAGACAGTGTGGTTTGCCCCGTTCGGTCAGCTTAAGATGAAGTTTCAGTACAAGGAGGAACATCCTTTTGAGAAGCGAAAAGCCGAAGGAGAAAAAATTAGGAGGAAATACCCCGATCGAGTTCCTGTAAGTAAAGTTGGTGCGAAGCAAAAATCTTTACCAGTCCCGAGAGTTTGAAGGTGACGTTTCTCCATTCGGAAGTTTCTGTCATTTAATGGTTTTAATGTGCTATGTTTTTGTCTCTGTATATGTTGAATTGATTTCTGTGCCTGGAAATGTCATTAATTATTTTTTAAGCTTTTGTGGATCCATTATGTAATTGCAGTTTTCAAATTTTTTCGAGACAAGACTAGACAGGCTGAAACTTGATGTCAAAATCAGCAACTTTGTGCGCTATTTGACCAGATTGTGTGTTAAAAAATTGCTCTTAGTTTTGTAGGAAGATTAATATGACTTACTGATTTGCCTTTGTTTACGATCAGTCCCAAGTGAAATGTAAGGTTACCGTTCATCCTGTTGTGCAACATTTCAATGTTGTCAGTTTTTCTATATCTGTCACGGTTTTCGTATTTTTAAATTCAAAACAATGGGAGAAAAGTGATTTTGTTGTCTTTTGTTTTGATAGAGTTCATTAATCGTCTTAATGACATGCAACACTCGAAGTGATATTTCCATCCTAAGATTTACATTGTGTGTTATGATACACAGATCAGTATGGAAGCTTGTACATTTAAATAGAAAGTACTCGAATTACAAGGAAGGCAAGATGGTGAATAAAAGCTTTTGGACAGAAGGTTGTCAATATCTGTTTAGAGAGGAAAATTAAAAGTATTGAATTTTGGACATGTTAGTGTATGAGCTGAGTAAACTTGTCATTTCTTCGAATATACTATGTTGTTTTTTTGTTAAAAGTACTTAGTGTAATCTGAAATATTTGAAAGATTAATTCTTAGAAATAGTTGCACTCAACAGTGTGTTGATCTTCATTTTTTTTTCTGTTTCCAAGGAATTTAAACCTTTTTAAGTAAATCCCTTTCTTTGTAGGTGATTGTTGAAAAGGCACCAAAAGCAAGAATTGGTGATTTGGATAAAAAGAAGTATTTGGTTCCTTCTGACCTGACTGTTGGACAGTTTTACTTCCTCATTCGCAAGAGAATTCACTTGCGCCCTGAAGATGCTTTGTTCTTCTTTGTGAATAATGTCATTCCTCCAACAAGTGCCACTATGGGATCACTGTATCAGGTTAATAGAAATATGGTTTTAATTGGTTTGAAGTGTGTGTTTGTGAATTATCAAGTTATTGATTAGTTAGTATGGAAATTTAAGCATGAATTTCCAGAAAAGAAATTGTTTATTGCATTAAGTTTGCTGAATTTCTCCTTAGATATCTTCTGAAGATAATTTTATATGAGCAGCAAAAGTAGTACTTTTTAACTACAACTAAGAATTATTTTCAATATTGATAAAATAGGTCAGATTAGTGTATATTAGGCATCATTAACACAGCCTGACTTGTCTGCTTCGGGCTAGATTGGCAAAAGTACCCTCTTCAGTAGATATTGGCATAAAAGGCTTGATTAAACAAATGTTGAATATTTTGTAAGAATGTATAACAAATTACCATCAAAAATTTTGAGATAGTTATGTATAGACAGTTTTACCCCCCCCCACACACACACACACACAAACACACAGGGCTAGCAATCTCTCTGTAATTCCACTTGTTCTTGTGTCCCAATTTAAAATGAGATTGTGCTGTTCCTTCAGTTATATGCACATTTCCTAAGAATAAAGCAATTTTTTAAGTATTTTTTGACCATTATATATTCATGATATTAAATTGTGAAAATTCTCCAATTGAGTGGAAGTTGGCTCATCTTATAGTATAGAAAACACTACCATTAATGCAGAAGTACATTGAGAGCTGCATAACACTTAAGACCTTTTTGTGGCAACATAGGTGATGATCATTATTTCCTTAGAGTTGCAAACTTTCTAGCTTGGATTTTGTCCTGGATTTGGAAGCGTTCCATTTTGGTGGATTTTAACATGGAGAAAATTTCCGCGGTAAAAAAATTCTTGAGGAACTAAAGATTTTAGAAAAGTATAAATGCAGTAAGAATTAAAAAATGCAGTGTGCAAGAAAACTGAATTGTAATTGTATAGCCAGCAACTATTTTCTTCAAATCACATTGTTACAAAGAATCTAAGCAAATATTTAATGTAGTAAATATTTTATTCTTGCTATTTTCCTTTTAATGTTTTATAGTCATGTTTACAAAATTAAATATATTTTTTGTTGGATTTGCAGGAACACCATGAAGAAGATTCTTTTCTGTTCATTGCATACAGTGATGAAAATGTCTATGGAAAATAAAGAGGTACCACGATCCTGAAAAAACTTTTTATTTCATTGCATACTAAGATAACTTAAGTAAAGCTTTCAGTCTGATACTTAAATCAATTCAAAATATTTTACATTGTTTGCAGTTGCAGGGTTTGGAAATCTGTCTTGTATTGAAATCGTGCATTATGTTGATCTGAATTTCGTATAGGAAGCTGGTGGGGACGACCTTAAATTACCTATTATATTAATGATAGTAAATAAGGCAATAACTTTGCCCAAATAACTTTCTCTTCAGAAAGTGTTTACTTCTGAACACCATTATTATGTACATAGCTAAATAAAATTCTTGTAAATGTAGTTTGTGTATTTATTTTATTGTAGTTGCATGTTTTCCATAACAACACTGGATCAAAATTTAATTGTGATATTGTGTAAAGCTTTGATCTATTATTGAATACAAAACTTCTAGTGGAAACAAGGGATAATTGGAAGAAGAGAAAATATCGTAGAATGGCAAAGTGTAATAAAACACTGAAAAATGTTTACAAAAAAATTATAAAGTTTTTAGCTTTATCGTTAATATGAAAAAGGAAATGTGTGTTTTGCTAATTTATTTGGGACTAATTCCTGATGTGTATCATTTCCAATTATTTATAAAAGTGCATTTCAATGATTAGCTTTGCTAAGATTTTATAAATAAATGCTTTAGCTGTTGCAAGATCTATCTTGCATGGCACGCACACAAGTTTTTTGTTGTTGTTGTTGTTGTGACTTGCTGACCCCCACATGAATTTCCTGTGGAAAATTTGTGTACATCAATGATAATGGAATTACAGTAATTTTTCTATGTATATCTAATTCTTAAATGAAAATTTAAGTTTAAATGAAGTACTTTGAGCATGATCAGCTTAAACAGAATGTTTTTATTAATTGTTTTAGCACCTTATTTTGTACTAATATTATAGATGCTCCAGCGATCATTTGGATTCTCCCTCTCCCACATGGGTGAGAAACACTATGGAAACTGGTCTAGTTACATCAATCATGACCAGAGCAAAGTCCTCCAGAAGTCGAATGTTCTGTTAACAATATGCTTTTCACATACACAAATGCAAATACGGAATAGAGCATCTTCCTGTTAAACATTAAGCTGAGAGTAAAATGTCTAAAGAATCTCATTTTGTAAATTAGGGGATAGAAAAACAATACTTGTATGCCTATGGGTCACAAAAATCCGGTTTAAGGCAGTAAACTGCATTATATTAGTTACGCACTACAATAGTGTGCTTCGAATTGCATCTGCATGCTATACATTTGATTTAATTTAATATATTTGTAAAACCTTACATATAAATTTCAGCTTTATGAACTCCTCCTCCATATAAACTTTGACAAATCTCACACTCTTCTGTGTGTGCGATATGCTTAAAAAGTGGTACAAAGTTAGATTTAGTAGACTTCTGTGTTTCACATTAAGCTAAAGATGTAAAATGCAATAAGGTACCTCTCTTAATACTTGTTAAATTAGTGGTTATTGCAATGTTTGTGTTTTCATTGAAATCTAATATGGTCATAACAGAAATCTGAGTAAATTGTTTTAGAAATCAAGTTTTCTTAGCTAGTTGGGCAGATTTTGTGAGAATCCTCTTTTAATTTTTAATATCAATTGGATTTTCTGAAGACACTTATTAATGTATTTAGATGAGTAACTATTTATTCAATTTCCTTTTCATTAGTGGTAAGAGGGTTGTTGAATTATAGTTGATTGTGAACGATTTGTTTCTTTCTCAATGAAGGCATTAATTACAAAACGTTTTATTTATTGCATTGCAAAGTTGGTAAATATATTTATTCTTTCAGAAATTGGGCAATTTATTTCTATTTTTCACTTGTCAAGACAATTACACAGATTCAGTGGATCTACATACAATGTATTGTGGAATTTGCCTATTACAAGAAGTACAAAAATTTTATCAATAAACAATCAATAAATTTTACATATTCAGGAATGTGGGAATGATGAACTGTAACTATTGGGAGTTAAAAATCTCTCAAAATGTGTTTTTGGTTTGAGTGCACCATGGAAGTTAGAATCCAATTGAATTGAGAAGCTCTGGATGATTCAAATGCTAATTTATGACATTCTATAGGTAGATCAGATATGCAATTTTTCTTGATTGTTACTAATGCATGTGTGTAGGCTCAGAATTACAATTCTGTCATAAATGGATGACTCCAACCAGTTAAAAAAATATATTTTGGATTCTCTTAAGAAATTGGAAAAGCAATAATAGATTTAGCAGATTACAGAAAAAATTCAAAGTTGACTAACTTTATTAGAATAGGTAGACCCCTAGTTCAAATTGAAAGACGGAACTAGAGAAATGTAGTATTGTTGCACAAATTAAAATAACCCAGGAAAAAATTGTTCTTTTTTATATATGAAGATTCTTTGTTTATTAATTAATGAATATGATTGCCTATTCATATCTTCAATTTTGCAGTGTCTTTTGTTTTTTAGACAATAAAACCTGAAACTACAGTAAATAATCTGTTCATAATGTGTTAGAAAAGTTACATCTGCAGCATATCTCATACTAATGTTAATGCCTCCACAGTTGCTTGAAAAACTGTTTAAATCATGATAAAAACAAGAAAACATTATCAATTTTTAACGGACTTAAATACAATTAAAATACGACAAATAAACTAAAACATGTTAAATAAGTATCACTCTTTGGTCAAGTCTTACAATCTTACTGTTATGGTAGTTCTTGACCATAATATTAATAATTTTTTATTTCCAATAGACTTGTACAGTGATAAGTTTCAAGCATTGTCAAAGTGTAATAATAAGATAATGTGTAATCAAAGTGTAATAAAGATTTTTAACTTTCTCTTACTATACAGTATTACGAGTAAAGCAGCATTTTATTATAAGAATATAAGAAATGTCCACCTCCATGTGAAAGAACTGGAAGTGACATTGAACTTTGATTTTGAATACACTGCTAACAATTATTAACCCTCCACTCCTCTTATGTCTAGCAAAAGGGAGCTCAAAAAGACTTGGGCAGAGTGGAGTTATATTTACTGTTCAGAGATCAAAGTAAGGGGACCATCTCAGCATTTGCACTAAGGAGCAAGGGAAACTGGATAAAACCCTGATTGAGTTGGATCTTACAGCTGAATTACAATACTAGTTACTAATGATAGTAGTAATAATAACAATAACAACAACAATAGTATTCATTGAGAAATTATTTAACAATATTGTTACGAATGCCTAATGCATCTAGCAAATTCAGGGTGAAGGAAATAGAATTTTGGTCAGGCATTCTCCCACCTCCTCAGTCCAACTGCAGTTTAACACAGGCAGGACGGGATATGCCAGTTCTTTTTCCTTTGCTTCAGTTTGAACAGTCAACATGAAACAAACTCAAATGGGATACAATTTTGTATTTATGTATGTTTTTTTCAAGGGAGGTAGTGTTGCGATTTGTATATTTCTTCACGTTGTAGAACGTGAAGCAGGAAAGATTTCAATTTACTTTAAATGTAGGTACTGTGTTTACGTCTTTAATATCATGGCTCAATTTTTTGTAAAGTGCAATGCCATCTATTAGGGTACTTTTTTGCTAAAGTGTAATTTTCGAGTAGGGAACATGTAGGTTATCCTTTTGATGAGTGTTGTAGTTGTGTACATCAGAATTTAGGGTAAATGTGTCTTTGTTTTTCATGATAGACCTTTGTGAAGACCACTATTTCAAATATATACATGGTATATGGGTGGTAGAGGAAGAATCCTTAATTTATGGAATATATTATATTTTATGTATATGCAAATATGTACAAATATATGCATGGTAGAGGAAGAACCCTTAATTTATGGAACAAGGATTTGAAAGACTCTGGCTTATGAGTACAGGTCATAGTTTGCAATATTCTTTTTTGGATTATAAAAGTGCAAGAGCTTTCAAGGGTCATTTCCCCGGAACATTATTCCATATTTTAGGCGTGAGTGCACATTTTCAAAATACATTATCCAAAGTGTCTCAGTGTTGGAGTTTGACCTGAGGGTGTATAGGGCATAGGTGAGCTTCTTGTTAAGATTTCAAATGCGAGTATTCCATTTTAGGTTTTCTTTGATTATTTGACCGAGGAATGTAGTTTCACAAGATATCTTTAAAGGGTTATTATTTGTGAGCATTTGCTATGAGAAATTTTCTTTGGATTGGGGATTCATGAAAATAAGTGAGACTGTCTTGGTAGTGTTTATGATGAGTTTGTTGTCTTATCAAATCATTTTACAAGGCATGCAAGGTTTTTTTTTCTTTTTCTAATAATTGTTGTGTTTTTGCTTTGATGATTATGTTTGTGTCGTCTGTAAACAAAGTTATCTTGTTATTTCTTAAAGCCAATGTCTTTTATGTATATCAGGAATAGTGTTGGGCCTAAAACGGATCCTTCCAGGACTCCACAATTTATCATCTAAAGCAGGTGTAGTAGGAGATGATTTTCTTTTTAATGGAGGTTAACTACTTGGCTATGGGTTGATAAATATGATTTGATCCATTAGCCTGCAATGCCTTGGATCCCTAGCATTTCTAGTTTTGTTAAAAGGATGTGATAATCAATAATGTCAAAGGCTTTTGACAAATCTAAGAAAATGCCAATGGGAATTTCCTTCTTATGTAGTGCAACAAGTATGTCATTTAAAAAGGAGAAGATGGCTATGGCTGTGGATCTATTACCCCTGAAGCCATGTTGTGCATTTGTGAGGACATTATTTGCATTCAGAAAATGTTTGAGTCTATCATTGAAAAGCCTTTCCAGAATTTTTGAAATTCCTGATAGCAGGGAGCTATAATTATACAATTCACTATTATGAATCCATTGAAATTCCTGATAGCAGGGAGCTATAATTATACAATCCACTATATGAAGTGTGAGCTGGATTTCTTTCTGAAGAGAGTAATGATTTTATAGGCATAAAGGGGTATTACAGTCAGTATGTTGTGTGTGGTGTAGTAATCTTACATGACTGTGTAGGTTTTAGTTTGAAAATACATCAAAGTGCTCTTTTTGTAGAATTCTATTCTATTCTGTTCATGTTTAGAATGATTGTACTGCCCCATATTTCTATTTTATATTCTATATATGGATGTATTATCCTGTAATATATTGTTTTAAGTGTATCAGTTGTCGTGTATTTCCTAAAATATGTTAATAAGAAGATATTAGAGCCTATTTTATTACTTATTTAAAGTTTATTGAAAGTCAGGGTTTCATCAATTTATATTCCTAGAAATTTATGGCATTCAATTTGTTTTATAGTTTTATTTTTTACCTCAACATGAGTATAGTTATTTGAAATCTTAGAGTTTGATAAATGAAAGTAAACTGCATTTGTTTTTTCAGGATTTAACTTTAAATTATTCACATCTAAGTAGCAAGTATATATTCCATTGATTTAGTCATTTTTTTCATGTAGTGTAATTAAATCTTTAGCATTACTAACAACAGGATCATGATACATCTGCATCTTGATATTAATTTATAATCTCTAGGAAAATCATTTACATATAATAGAAAAAGTAGAGGACCAAGTATTGGCCCTTGTGGAATGCTTGAAATTACTGTATCAAACTTGAACTGTATTTCAACTGAATGTTCAGATTCCCAAACAATTTCTGTACACTTATGAATTATTAGGTATGATTGCAAGAGTTCATTTATACTTCCTCTTAACCCCAAACATTCTATTTTTTGAAGAAGGAAGTTGAGAAGCACTGTATTGAATGCCTTTGATAGATCTATAAAAATACTTGCTGTATGTAGATTATTTTCATGCTGATAAAATACTTCATTTATAAAATCAAATGCTGCTTTAACAGTTGAGATGCCTTTTCTGACTCCATGTTGATATTTTACAAAAACATTGTTACATTCCATAAAATTATAAATTCTTTTTGATATAACTTTTTCAAAAAGTTAAGCAAAATGTGATGTGAATGTGATGGGTTGATAATTATTTATATCAATTACATTTCCTTTCTTATAAAGGGGTCTCTATACTAATTTTTAGAATATCTGGGAATATTCCATCACTTGGTGAGCTATTTATTAGATGCTCTGGTATTTCTAGTAAACCACATATGCATTTCTTAAGTATTAAAGATGATACTTCATCCCACCCAGAGGATTTGCTACAATTAAAAGTACAAATTAGTACTTTAGTCAGTAGGGTTTATGAATATAGTATTTTTAATTATGGTTTCTAGAGTCCATTCTGGAGATTGATTTTTATCATACCCAACATTTATCAAAAATTTATTACAGGCAGAGCTAATTTCCTCTACCTCATTTATTATTTCTCCTTCTTGAAACTGTTGTATGTTTTGACTATGAACTAAAAAGTATATACATTTTCCCTCTTGCATCAAAGAAAATATTGTATATGGTAATTCTATTCAGAAGAAGAAAACGTGTGAGAACATTTCTGTCCTGAGAAACCGCCACTGCCCAAATTTCTAGTAACTACAGTGAGAACCGTATCAGAAAGAAGATTCCATAATACAAAAATGCTGACTCATACAATATCGTTTTGAATTTCAGACCGAGTGCCGTGGAACTTTACACGTACATATCTTTAAATGATCTTCCAAGTGTGGATCTTATTGGGCCGGGTTGTAGAGAAGACCTGTATGACTCTCTTGCTCCGAAATTGAAATCAAAAGCTAGTGTTCAAGTGAAAAATCAGTTCTGGCGCGAGAAGCTCCCGAACGTTGGAGTAGATAAAATACGTAGTCGACCCGGTGGCCGAGATAGCTAAGGCAGTAGTGTCGTAGTGATTTCGGACCGAAGGGTCGCGGGTTAGAGTCCCGCCTCGGGCATGGTTGTATTTGTGTTCGTCCTTTCACCCCTTATCATCACCATATCGTTTCATCTTACTAGTTACCATACCGTTAACTCCAATAGTGGTCGATAATGACCTAGATGTTGATGCAATCTTAAATAAGCAATTAAAAAAAAATCCGTAAAATGGCTTCAATTTCTCAGGTTTGGCAGCGGCCCTAAACAAATTGTGTAGATAATGGAGGCAATCCGCAAACCAAACAGTTCTTTCTGTACTAAAGAACACAGCCAACAAAACGTATTTAATTAACAACCGGTTAATCAATGATTTGTGTTGTACGCGTAATTGTTCACACTGACATATCTTTACACTGAGGTGACAAAAGTCATGGGATACCTCCTAATATCGTGTCGGATCTCCTTTGCCCGGCGAAGTGCAGTAGCTCGACGTGGCATGGACTCAAGTCGTTGGAAATCCCCTGCAGAAATATTGAGCCATGCTGCCTCTATAGCTATCCATAATTGCGAAAGTGTTGCCGGTGCAGGATTTAACGCTCGAACTGACCTCTTCATAATGTTTGATGAGATTCATGTCGAATGTCCTGGTTGGCCTCGAATTGTCAATTGTTCTTCAAACCAATTGTGGCCTGACATGACGCATTGTCATCCATAAAAATTCCATCGTTAATTGAGAAAATGAAGTCTATTAATGTCTGCAAATGGTCCCCAAGTAGTTGAACATAACCATTACCAGTCAATGATCGGTTCAATTGGGCTAGATGACCCAGCCCATTCCTTGTAAAAATGCCCACATTATTATAGAGCCACCACCAGCTCGCACCGTGTCTTGGTGACAACTTGGTTCCATGGCTTCGTGGGGTCTACACCACACTCTAACCATATCATCAGCTATTATCAACTGAAATCGGGACTCATGTGACCAAGCCACGGCTTTTCAGTCGTCTAAGGTCCAATCGATATGTCACGAACCCAGGAAAGGCGCTGAAGGCAATGTCGTGCTGTTAGACCTCATTCACAATGCAAACTTAAACGTAACCGTAACGTAGCCGCAAAACCTAGAAATGGGTTATAAAGCGAGATCATTCACAATGCCTTGACGTAAACGTAGACGTAAACTCCAAGCTTCTACGTTTAAGTTTACGTCGAAATTCTACCGAAGACCAATCAGAGAGCAGCATTAAAAAAACAAATGCACAACGAAATCCGCGAGAAGGAAGGTCGACTCCAGATCGATTTTTGTTTATGCGTGTGTATTGGTGTGTAAAGTCGAAAGGTAGAGCAGAGAAGTTTGTGGAGTTTTGGTACGAGTTGCGAAGTGTTGGTTCGAAATGGCAAAAAAATTGTGACCTTCGATAATGCAAATGCAAAAGGCGAAATCGATAGGAGAGTCGAAAAAAATACTAGAAACGAATCGATCAATATGTTGAATGCTGGTTGGTTCAGGCAAAACCTACGTCCCAGCTTACGTTTGCCATTGTGAATGATCGTTTCTACGTCAAAAGTTTACTGCATAAGTTTACGGCTTACGTTACGTTTAAGTTTGCATTGTGAATGAGGCCTAAGTTTACGGCTTACGTCACGTTTAAGTTTGCATTGTGAATGAGGCCTTAGTAAAGGCACTGGAGTCGGTCTTCTGCTGCCATTGCCCATTGATTTCTGCTGTTATTTCAAGAAGAGATGTTTGTAAACACGAACAACTCTACGCAAACGCCGCTGTTCTCGGTCATTAAGTGAAGACCGTCGGTTGTCTGTGGTTAGAGGTTATGCCTGAAATTAGGTATTCTCGGCACACTTGACACTGAATCTCGCAATATCGAACTCCGAAACGATTTCCTAAATCGAAAGTCTCATGCGTTTAGCTCCAACTACCATCCCGCGTTCAAAGACTTAATTCCCGTCGTGTGTCCATAATCACATCAGGAACCTTTTCATAAGAGTCACTTGAGTGCAAGTGGAAGCTCTCCCAATGCACTGCTCTTTTGTGCCTTGTGTATGCGATATTACGGCCATCAGTGTATTTGCGTGTTGCTATCCCATGACTTTTATCACCTCAGTGAATGTACTCACGGTTTTTGTATATAATGGTATAATGTAATTGTATGTAATGGTATTCGGTAAATATCTGATTTTGTTTGACGACTGTTTGTCTTCGTTTATTAATGGTACCTTGTTTGGGAATCTCAACCCACGAATGGCATTTATATTCTTACACATTCACATTCAATGGTAACACGATTATTTTTACTAATTTTGTAGAAGTTTCAGTATACAAAATTAATATTATACTTTCAATTCACACTACATGTTCTTAGGAAGCGAACGCTGTTTGGCGGTTTGGACAACTTCAACGATCAAACCACTCCCTAGACCCAAATATCATCCAGAAAACGCCGGATTTCTCGCGTCTTAGCGTATACGCCATGGGACTTCCCCACCCCTACCCGTACCACAGTCTTGCTTTAGATTTTATCCTATTTATTTTCGTCAACAGTAAAAACAGTGCGACGTATGGAGAAAAAGCAAAATTGGTGCATTTTTCTTTAGCTCCACAAACCTGGAAAGGTGGCTCAGGGCATCAACTGATGTCACTGCAGAGCTTCTGACAGGGAGGTCCTAGGTTCGAGTCCCGGAGGAGGTAGGATTTTCGACACTAGCTTGTAAGATAGGTCGAGTTCAGTCACTGTCTGGGGGAGAATTCTAGCGGCTAGCTGCTCTGATCGGTGAATGCCGAGTCTGCTATCAAACGGGCCGCAGCCCGCGCGCAATCTTTTCTTTCTCTTCCTTGTCCTATCCCCTTCCCTTACTCACACACTAACATACACCACACTACCACACATGCCGGGAAACTGGTCGCGAGCTTGAGATCACCGCTACCTCCAGATGAAAAAACATGCACTACACTTTCGGGTCTTACGACCTTGACAGTTGACATCCCCGGAATCACTAATCAATCATTTAGCTCCACAATCCCTACACCACCGGGTAGGTGTGTACTATTACATAGTAGAATGATAACGAAAGTACCGAAAAAACGAGATAGGCAACATTTGAAAACTAAATTTTCGTTCCCGAGTAAATGAAAACTTTTTGCATTTTGCTTATTATATCAAGTCTATCAAAATAGACCAACTCCGAAATTCGAGGTCACCCTGAATATACGCCCCTGCTGTTCTTCGGTTACAGGTGTTAAAAAACAAACTGCTTTTTTCATTCATGCGTTTAGATGAACCTCAAATAGTCATAAATGGTACCGTAAATGTTGCCAGATTTTTTTTGCAGCACTTCGAAATCGGGTGTCAATCATCAGTGGGTAGCTAGTTCTTATTTTATGCGATGGCTTCTGATCGATCCAAACTAGATTCATTGAAGAAGGAATGAAAACGATGTTGGATCGAAGTATAAAACACTTAGCATTCTGATGGAATCATTTACTTGCTGGCGTTTCGACAAAAATCAATTTTAACATTTGTTCCGTTTTTTGACATGAAGTTTTACCTTAAGTTAAGAATAAATTTTGATCTTATTTAATGTACAAAAAAGGTGTTATTAATATTAATCCAACGTCCCCAAATAAAATATTGCTGAGTATTTTGTGCTTCGACCCACTCGGTCGTTTTCATTCTTTCTTCAACTAATTATTATTTAATAATGTCTAGTTATTATTGAATAAAATGAAGACATTTCATTTAAATAAAAACGAGAACATAATCAGTCCAGATTTGGTACAAAAGCAATGCCCTGCTATCATTCAAACTCATGAAAATTCCGAAAATCATTGGAATGCAATGATAACTTAACAGTAGCAAAAGGGAAAAATTTAATTTCAAACCTAGAGGAAGAAATAAGTAAAGAGCAGCAATACTGTCGTTACGTTATAGAAAGAGTTTTCGTTATAAATTGCACTCTTGCTGAGCTAAGCTTACCATTTAGAGACAATGAAAAGTTTGGAACTCTAAATAACGGCAATTACTTTGGTCTTCTAGAACTAGTAGAAAAATTCGATCCATTTTTAAGAGATCATATCGATCGATATAGAAATACTGGCCCAGGAAAACCTTCATATCTGTCTAAAACTATGTGAGAAAATTAGTTTTCGTAATACTGTGCTGCAACACATCTGCGTAACGAAACCCAATAGAGGAATGAAAATGTAATCTTAATGGCCGCCGCCCGTTAAGGAATTAACGGCCGCGTGACGTTACAGAATAACGTGAGCTTCAAAATATTTATTCAACTCTTAAGACAATTGACAAACAACGTAAAACATAATATAATAATTTTCAGCAATTGAAACACATTTTTTAACTCATTTTTCTAATGTCTCATTATAATAAATATTAATATTGAATGAACAGTTACTGTTATTACTAATTTCTAAACCTTCATAAGACGTTGAAGGTGCCGACGTCGACATACTTGAATCATTTGATGCATTACTGTTTCATTCACCTCATTTACATTTTTGCATTGACGCTAAAATTTGAACTCTTCGCATTCCTTCTCGTACCGTAATTTCGTTTTGGTAGGTAACAAATTGAAATTAGCACTATTCGATGTCTCCACAAGATCTTCTGGAATATCCATCTCAAATTTTGTGGAAAATTTATCTTTTTAATGGTGTCAAACAAAGACACCACGTATTAAACAATCGAATCGAAATGTCTCGCCAAGACCAATATTATAGTTGGTCTTGGACTCGTGTCTGAATCGATATTGTAACGAATATTGCGTCATCTGCAGGCACCACCACGAACTACCTGTATGCGCGGATTGCGTCATCGGCCGGCAGCCCTCCAACTAGCTAGTCCAGAGGGTTCTGGGCGGATCGCAAAGTCCAGAAAGTTCTCGACGGCACCCGCCAAGTATAAATACTCGGTGTCCGGCGACCGCGAGTCAGTCTTAGCCAAAGTCAGTCTTCTAGAAGCCAAAGAACTGGTCAGAGTGAATAGAACAATACCTGTGAGAATAATGAACATTAACTACTATCCTATTAAGTTGAGAAAAGGAATTGGTTAATGAACTACGGTATCCTCGGTTTTGCAAAATGTGAACCGTACTGAATCACCACCTAAAGGATTTCCTGAACGACTGCAGAATCTGGTTACAGAGGCCCGTAAAGGCTTATCTCAAGGAGAATGCCATAAGGCTGAAGACCTAATACGGCAATACCAGCATGTCTTTGAATGCAGTGATGGTGTAGAAGGAAAGACTGATATTGTTCGTCACAGAATAGACACCAGAAACGCAACGCCGATTCGCCAAGCTGCTAGAAGATTACCTCTGTCTAGAAAAGAAGCAGATGAGATTATTAAAGAGATGAAGGATGGCGTAATCGAATCATCAAGCAGTCCGTGGGCTTCTCCTGTCGTATTGGTCAAGAAGAAAGACGGGCCGACCTGGTTCTGTGTCGATTTTCGACAGCTCAACAATGTAACGAAGAAGGATAGCTATCCATTGCCCCGTATTGACATGTTGGACACGCTCTCTGGGGCAAAGATCTTTTCGACAGTCGACATGAAAAGTGGATACTGGCAAGTAGAATTATATCCCAGAGGTCGAGAGAAGACTGCATTTACCATCGGATCAGGTTTGTGGCAGTTTACAGTAATGCCTTTCGGCTTGTGTAATGCTCCAGCTACATTCGAAAGATTGACGGAAACCGTGCTTAGAGTTCTGTCGTGGGAAACATGTCTTGTCTACCTCGACGTCATAATTGTTGTCGGAAAATCTTTCGAGGACCTCATCAAGAACCTAGAAGAAGTGTTCAAGAGGTTGGAAGGACCGAACTTGCAACTCAGCCCAAAGAAATGTCATTTATTTCTGTAGTATCCAAACAAAAGCAGAACTTCATAAAATGGTTTTTTAGTCAATATCCAGGTACAATAATGAGAATCCTTTGTACAATAGCCAAAGTTCCAAATAACCTGTAGAGTGTGCCAATTGCGAAGCCGTTTCACCGTAGTTCAGTAGAAGTCCCATACACAGCCGAGTCGTAGAATATCCACTAGAGAGTTCCGTTTCTGTAGCACAGGTCGTCATCACTAATCACCACTCTACACTCCGTACACCACTCGCCAGAACACCGTTGCCAACACCGTCGTTATCAGTCTGCCCTGGCGTCGGATCGGGGCCCTCTTATAGCCCGCTGGGACTAGCGGCCCGCCGACTAGCTGCGGAGTAGGGGCGGTGGCGAGTCCCTACCCGCTTGTTCAGGTGTGACGGCCGCGCGCGGTCAGCCCCGGCCGGCCCGCAACGGTCGCCTTCCTTTCCGGCTGAGGGCGGTGACGACCCGCTGACGTAGATCGGCGGCGGTCACGACAATTTCGCAAGCAGGTGAATTACCTTGAACATCTAGTATCTGGCACGGGAGTTGAACCTGACCCGGAGAAGTTTAAAGATGTAAGGGAATGCCCAGTCCCAAAGGATAAACATGAATTGAGACGTTTCCTGGGTCTGTGTAGCTATTATCCCCGGTATGTTTTGGGATTTGCCACCATCGCGAAACGGCTGACTCAGCTGACGGAAGAAAAGCGTTTGTTTCAATGGGATCAAGATTGCCAGCGCGGTTTCGAAAAGCTTAAAAGCGCCATGCTGAGTGCCCGTATATTAAGCTATCCACTACCTCAAGGAAATTATGTACTTGATACTGACGCAAGTAACGTTGGCATTGGTGGGGTATTATCACAGATGCAAGATGGACGAGAGAGAGAGAGTAATCGGTTATTATAGTAAAGTGCTATTAAAGCCAGAACGCGAATTACTTGCTGTGTTGAAATCCGTTGAGCACTACTACAAATATCACTACGGTAAAGAATTTCTTTTGAGAAAGGATCATGCTGCTTTGAAATGGCTGCTGAACTTCAAGAATCCGGAAGGTCAAGTCGCCAGACGAATTGAAAGATTGCAAGAATTCACATTTAGAATAGAACATCGAAGCGGAATAGTCACCGGAATGCCGATGTTCTCTTCAGAAAACCGTGCCCTGAAATCTGCAAACATTGTTGTCATGCGGAAGAAAAAGTGTCTCCTACCTTAAGGATCACTGTCAGTAATGACCAATGGCAACCCCGAGAACTTGAGAAAGAGGACGCAGAATTGAAAGATGTTTCAAGTGGACTCTCGTTAGTGGACTTTCAGCGAACCGTCCCCCTCGGAGATTTCAACTCGACTCCCGTTCTTCGAACGGAAAAAAAATATTGTTGAGATTTCCTTCGGTTTTTCTAGAGGAGCCAATGGCAAGTTTTGGTCCCTGCTTTTATAATCGGATTTTCTCGTTGGTTGGAGCGCGTTCCGCTCGACCTGGTCTCTGCAGACTTCATGCGATGACGTTGCCAGCGCGCCACGTGTGAACTGGCGGACCGCCCGAGGCGATATTTTGGGAATTTCTGTTTCGGGTCTGGTCCAGGGTCGGGGCACATATTCGAGTTCGTCTCATTGCCCCCCAATTGGTAAGATTTTTTCCATCGCATGGATTGGAGGAGGTCGCCCTAAAAACAATCTTGAAACAAACTTTTTCTCCTTTTTCATATTTCGTTTTCTTTTTTGTGATTTCATATCCGAGAAATTTTATTTGTGGTACACAAAAAATGCGATTTCTCGAGATTTAATACCAGGTTATTTTCAATCAATAGTTTCAATAACTTTCGCAATGTTTCAAGATGTTGAAAATTAGTTGAATGGATTATATCGTCCACATAAATGGTGGTGTCTCGTAACCCAGCTTTGTTCATTATCTCGTCCAGACATTGAACCAGCGCGGCACCACTGTTGCTCAATCCGAATGGGACGCGTTGAAAAACAAAGGCCCTTTCGGGTCATTGTCCGGGCGTCTCGGGCGACCCAGCGCGGTCCGGTCTGACGGCGGCGGCGGCCCTCCAAGGGCGGGCGGCATCCTGGTGCCTCGAGCGCTGACTCCCTCAAGCGGCGGCGGCGTGGTCCAAGGCCGCGCCTCTGCCCGTCGCAAGTTCGAGCCCGAGTTCGGGCGATCTGGCAACCATTGGCTGTCGAGTTATCACCTCACAGCGATAATTCAGTGTGCGGCCAAGCCCAGGCGACCCAAGAGCGACCAGCGATGTGGCGGCATCGGCGGTCTTGCGAGAAGACGTCGCGTACGGCAAAGTTTTTTGCGGTGTGCGGCAATGCGTTCTCGCATGATTAACTTCACGCGCCCGTCTCCTCCATCAGAGGCAAACTCGACCTCACGCGCCCGTTTACATCATCATCAACAAAAAAACTTCGTCCGCATCGCCCGTTCCATCAGAAGAAGCGCGTCCGCACTCGCCCGTCTCTACCATCAGAAGACTCTCCGCACTGGCCGATTCCCGACGTCAGGAGAACGCTCCTGCCGCTGCCGCTGAAAATCTGCTCGCCGCGAAACGATTATTTTCTCTGTAATTTTGCGACAAAGGGATTTCCATTATCGGAAAAACTCTTTATCCAAAGGTTGTATTAGACTTGTAGTTCCAGCCGGAATTTTCAGAATTTGTATATCTGTTGCAATTTGATTGTCAGCATCCAAACTTTCAATATTACTGTGACCTGACCACGAGTCTAACAAAAGAAGAGATCTTTTCTCGCATGAAGGGAAAACAACATTCTTGATAAAGAACGTGACATTTCTTTTTCCCATTTTCCCGGATGTGGAACAGGCTATTGCGAGATTTTCGGCGCTGAACATTGAGCTTCTCACTCGCGGCCCGAATTCTCCGCTTGCTTCCTGCAGACATACATACAGTGGTGGCAGAAGCGTCTCAGGCAAACATACCACAGGCATTATTGTGTAAGAATGGGTTAAAGCAGACAGAGATTGTGCGAACGATTCCGTGTGTTTTTCACCTGCGAAAGACAGCGTTCGTTTTGCACGCATTTCTTTTTCAAATCCAGATTGATCGGCATTGTAAACAGCTATTTCAGGATACTCTGATATCTTAATTTTTGCCGCAGTCAGAAAGTCCGTAATAATGTTTTGGGAAGTAATTTCTCTCCAGATGCTTTTTAGAAGTGAATTTCGTAATTTTTCTGGATCCAATTCTATTTGTTTGTTTAAAACCGGTAATCTAACTTGCAGATGCATTGAACCCATTGTTAGTCCCATTTCAGAAGCGCAGTCAATTGCCCACGATCGCAGCTGGTTGTCGCTTACACTGAACCCATTCTCTCTAGCTTCAGTAAAACAGTTCAGGAGTTTGCTACTCAACGAACTTATTTTTTCGTTTTGATTTTCGGTTACTTCATTTTTCCATCTGTATAATTCCCATTCTGATTTAACAAAGCGGAAGTTCTTTTGTACATGACATAAACTACGGCGTTTCTTTGCGCCATCGTTCATCCAGTAGGCAACTGCTTCCTTCCTCTTTGCAACTGCGACCTTCCGCTTTTTCGGAGATGGAAGATACTCCGAACCACTTTCACCACTTTCATTCGTCATTTCGTTTTGAATATTTTCATCACCGCACATATTTTCATTTTCGATAAGTCGAGGGTATCAATTGTTTGTACTGCAACAGTTTCTTCCCTTGAATGTTTATCCAAAATATTCACAATATTGTCGCACATTAAGTAATCTTCACGACTAATTGATGAAGCAGGCAATTTCCTTTCTTCATACACTTGCAAGGCAAGACGCAAAACGTTCACAGGGTTCCTCATAGCACTAAAGTTAATAACTAGGGAATGAACTTTATTGTAATAAAAAAAATCAAAATATGTGCATATATATGTACTTATTTTTTGAAAAATATTTAAGAAAAGATAGGAAATATGTGAAATAAAAATTCGTTATAATGTTTACAATTCCATTCTTCAAGCGTTTTCCGAGCAGAGTACGTTGCCGATCATAACTTAACATGGATTCAAAGAGGCTGAATGAATTTTTAAATGAATATGATATAATACTTTATAAATATGAGTATAATACTTTCGTATTATATACAATGTTGTTTATGAGGAGCCGGGGCTCAAGTGAATAGTACCGTGTAGCCTCTGATAGAAGAGGGGGGGGGGGTAAAGGGAGCATACGCCCCCCCCCGCAACTCCAGAAAAGGGATGACAATGATCTGGAATTTTTTTATCGAGTTACGCATGGGGTCCATGAAACACGAATAAGCACGTGGTGGAAGTTCCTTCTGCTTCACATACTACATCCGCTCATCCTTGATTTCGACTACGCTGTTTCCAAAAAGCAGATGGGGGCCGGGGGAGTTAAGTTTGACATTTAATAGCGATTCTCCGGCGTTAGGTAAAAGCGCAGTGTGCGATTTTTTAAGTAATTCAATAACTTAAGATAATTTTCAAGTAACATAACATATATTTTGAACATCACAAGTGGAATGTTCATTTTCGGCGTATACATATGTAACAAATATAACATATATACAAATGTAACAAAATATGTAGCAATAGATAAAATATGTAAAAATATGTAAATATACCAAAATAAGTAAAAATATGTAAAATAAAAATGGTTCCAATTCCTTCAGAACGTCGTGTTAAGTCTATAAATTTTAGTGAATGCAGGTATCTTGTCCCTGTAAAAATATGTATTTACATGAAAATCCGTTCCCTATTAATAACACACTCACTGCCACCGTTCCAAAGAAAAGTCTCACAATCACTTCTGCATTTGGGTATTTCGCGCTATACTGGCGATCGCATTTTAGTCGTCCGCAAAGAGGAGGGGGACCCCGACCCCCGACCCTCGGCCCACGGTTGCGAGCCGAGCCGAGGCGCGGCGCGGCGCGGCGCGGCGCGGAGGCCGTTGTTTCACACAGCGCTGACGCATCCGTCCTAAGGGTTGCCCAGTATTTTGACTGCTGTGCCAAACGAAAAATCATCAGTTTTCATATTTTTAAAAAAAAAATGCTTCCAGACAAATTTGGCAGCTAAAAATTTATGAACAGACTTTAAATAATATTTACTTGAAGTGAAAAATAAATCAGGTGCGCTTTCCACATGACAAAGGTTACCATTCCCTTGTAAGTTATAATAACTACAAAGTCATGTTCCTTTTTAAGTGGTAATCGCCTGAATGGCGAGAACACGTTTATTGCTTGTTAAAATACATTTTGATCTGAAGGTTTCTTAAATTAAATTCTAATATTACTTTTACAATAGATGACTTTTTTTGAATGTCTTTAAAATGAATACAAAAATAATGGTCGTTGATTCTACCTCTTTCGATGATTGCACACCTGTGGTCGCCCTAAAATCAAACGCTCTTGCGAACCGCGTTGCTGCAAGGCGCAGCCAGCCGGAAGCAGCAGTTCATTCGGCGCCACCGTTCCTTCCCGTTCCAGTACTTCGCAGATCCGACTCTCGTAGTCAGGAAATGGTTGAAATGAGCCCCGATCGGTGGGTATCGGAGGGAGCTGTCAAACGCCACCCCGACCGTCCCAAGTCAACTTTGATAGCTCGCGATCGGTGGATAGCGGAAAGGGCCGTCAAACGCCACCCTATCCGTATCAGGTCAGCTTCGATAATTCGGCTGTACTATCGATCCTTACGGATCTACGCCGGCCCGTTGAAACGGAATAAATTCCAGTTTGTGATATCAAACGGGGTGGCCTGCACTCCGTTGGTCGGCTAACACTAATCGCTGGTTCCAACTACCTCTCCTCAACACATCAGCCTGTTTGCTAGGCCGTTCTCTCGACTTCTATCTGTCTTCCGATAAAAATTCTACTCTCTCGAGCTTCCTGCTTTGCATCCCCACTCTCTTTTCTAACTTCGCGCATCGCTCCTTCACGTGATCAGAATTTCAAATGCTATTGGTCAAAATCTCAATTTCTAGAATATTCGACGCGAGTCGGAAGGCGATAGGGCATTTCCTAACTAACGTCATTTTCTGGGCGCCTGATTGGTGGTCATTGTTGTGCGTGTGTTTTGTCCAATACACCAGAGATGGACAAAGCAGTCCTTTCTGCTGTCTCCGCGATGATTGTATGTGTCCTATGGGTTACGTAAACAGTAGCCGGGATCTTTGTAATTCAACTGTTCCGGTGCTTCGTGTGCACAATGGCGGGCAGTCGCCCGCTCTTTGCCTGAGGGATTGTCCCGGGAGGTGATCCTACCCTAGTCGTAAATCTGGGAATAGGACGACAGGCGCGTGTTCGCGCGTCTTACGCTGAGCCGTGTCGAATCAGGGGCTGTCCTAATTGGCGTGACTGAGGGGGAAGTTTGGGTCCGGCGACAAGCAATGGCCTCATTGCAATAATGATTTAAATAAATTAAGCAACTTGCTAACATACAAACTGCATTAAGTACGTAGTGAAAGAACACAGAGAGCCATTAAGACCTTTCCTCGATTTTTTGATTCCTTTCGATACTTTCCTGCTTCGTTTATTATGTGGTAACTTCAGCATAAATCGATAACTTTACAATCTTACACGATATATATTCTGTTCGTGTCTATCAAAACCCCTCAATTATGTCCGCGACCCGTATTGACGGTACAGCGACGATACGGGTACCCGCACGATACGGGTACCCTTATGAATGTGGGTGTTTTTTACCCGTTAGAATACCCGTATATTCGGGTCCTGGGTACCCGCATTACTGAAGACCCGTATAACTCCAAGAGCTCTAGTGCAGAACGAGCAAAAATCGGTGTACCGGAGGACCCATCTCTTTCCACCATGGGAATATTAGGAGGGTAACGATATTGTCAACGTGCGAACGGAAGTGGCACCCTCGGATGCTGCTCCCACATAGCTGCGATCATGTAGACACATTTGGCACACGCTAGTAACTTGGCGAAAATTCTTAAACAGGTATTTTTAATTAGAAATGTTGAAAAAAACAGAAATTTTGAGTACAATGTTTATAAACAAATGCGTGATCCCAGTTATTGCAGTAAGTGACAACGATTATTTGTCTATGATGGTCTAATTGTCTAATTAATAAATCTACAAATAAGTAATTTGATTTATATTATAAGCATAAATGATTAATATACCTAAAACCGAGTAATTTTATTTATATTAGAAACAATAAATAAATCAAAAGGGTTTAATAATTTTATGTCGATAATATACTTTCCACATAAAACAAACATTTGTCAGCAAAAAGGTGTGAATCATCCTGGTCAGCAAGGCCTTTCAATAATTTTAATATAAACTGTTTAAACATAGGTGAAAGAAGTTTTTCCAATCATATTTTGGCGCGAATTTCAAATGTTTAAATTGAAAAATGGTTTTAATGTTTTTCAGTACCGTCCACATTGTTTAAAAATATGAAAAAAATATGTTATAGAATATTATAAGATCCATTTTAGGAAAAGAATTGAGATAGTACTCTAACGTTATCACGTCGAAAATTAATTTCAATTTTTTTTATGAATTTGGCGTCAAAATTCGTTGACAAAATTATCTTCAAATTAAACTAAATTCCCCCGTCTCTGCAATTTTTTTCAGCCTGGTACACGAAATAGATGTTGAGAAAAAATAAAATATCCAAATCACGTTTCTAGTTGTATCTCTGCAACAGATTGCCCTAGGAGGTTGATTTTTTTGTGAATCTACATCTTTTGTATTGATTTGGGGGAAGCTCTAATTAGGCAAAAATGTTTTTTTTTATTTCTACCGCCCATTGTGACATATTCGTTCCATTGGTCTAAGCTCCATCTAATAGGAATTTTTTGAACTCCCTTGCTAGCGTGTTTTCGCCATTTGGTGAGAATCTGCTGGCTGCAACGGTGTCGAAGCATGGCACGCAAGGTATTTTTTATTTATATTCACATTTATTCTATGCTTGATATGAGCACCTGAATACGCCTCTGTATGTTATGAATCTTTTTACTTATATTATGGTTAAATAGGCTTCATTGAAGATAAGTTCCCACTGGGGTTCCGATTTGTCATTTTTTTCTGTGTTTTCTATGATTTAGAATTGGAATATGACTAATATGATACACTGAGCATTAAATGTTGCCACATGGGCTCCATTGTATGCATACTATTTTTTTTTTTAATCTGTGGAATTCGGACATTGATATTTCAATCCTATAAGATGAAATGTTTATTATCATGTAAATAAGTAATAAACATGTTCTTGTTTATAGCTTTCCGTTGATATATCTTTTCTGAACGATTCTGATGCAAGTGATATAGGTAGAAGACTTGTCAGACGAAGAATGATATAATGATGAAATGCCTGAAATTGAACTACAAAAAACGACAACGTAGTATTATTCCCGGATGAATCATGTAATAGATATAATTATAGTGATAATTAGGGGCGGATTCTAATGAAATGTAATTTTTTCTTTTCACTTTAGAACAATGCCGTTTAGTATAGAAATTAATTTTATGTTACGACAAAAGGAAATGACGCATTTTTGTTTGTCATATTTTTTTTTCATTTTTCATCGATTTTGACTAATAAGTCATTTTTACCTTTTCCAGACATTTTTAATGCATTATTTGTTTATTTAATCGATTTTAATATCATTTTAATGGTACTTCAAATAATATTTACGAGATGTAACAAATGTTCCCCACTGAATTCCTGAGTAGCCTATTTGATTTCTTTACTCAGAAATTGTAATGTCAGCCGTGTGAGTATGTAATCTAAGGTTCCTATGGCGCCTATCAGCGTCATTGGTACGTCAAAAGGTACGTCAAATGGTACGGTCGATTTCGGGATAACAGAAGACCGAGATTTCCTGGCAAAGAAAAGCTCATACCAAAAGTTTGCTAGCTGAGTTCCCTTGAACGAATGGAAGAAGCCTCTCTTACTTCAGTAACATATCCAACAGTTTTTAGTTGTTCACCCAAACGGGTTTTGGTCACATTTTTTACGTCATTTTTTTTGCGGTTTGAGCATTTTTATTAGTATTTTATCGATCATTTTTGGCGAAGTTTTAGGTCAAAATCCGCCCCTGGTGTTGATGAAGATGAACCGTGCGAGGCTATAGAAGACATTCTTCAAACCAACGAGAATATCAATGAAAATTCTCCTCGGTTGAAATGGAAAAAGGAAATTTTGTGCTTGATATTCGTCCATTTGATAGTTTGTTTTTATCCCCAACTTATTCAGATAGAAACTCCTCTTAAATAGTTTAGAAATAGAGTATTTAATAATAAATAGAGTTACGGATGCTATGTTGATACATTTGAAAGAGCAAACGAATTTATGCAATGCACAGAACGATAAAATTTGTACAAACAAGTCAACTGGAACAAATGCTAGGAATGTAGGTCCTATTTGAATGAGACTTGCTCAAATGTGCAGTTTTCGCAGCTGTTGAAAAACACACATGGCATATTCTTTACTTTCTGTTATTATGCCTAGAAACAAATTCGAGAATTAGCTCAGATCCTTCCATTTTACAAATAATTTATCAGCAAGTGATTACGAGAAAAATGATGATAAACTTTGTAAAATTCGTCTGTGGCTAAAGTAATTTCAAACCAACTGCCTAAAGGAAATTCCGATGTGTTTTTGATTTCGATATACACCGAGGATCGGCTGGGAGCCGTACCTGACTTTGACGTATGTGCACCCCAGGCTATCAAATGTTTTAGCGCCTTTTTTATTTTGATTTTTTAACATAAAATTAATTGATATTTTGAATTAAAAAATGTACGATATTTGTAACCCATGCAAATATTATATAGTATAAATAATTGATTATATATTTGTATTTTTTATAGCATCAAACATTTGTAGGTCAATAAATTAAAAATATGAGGTAATAATAAAGGCAACTTTGTTACAGAACATTTTGATTTTAAAGTCAAAATAACATTTAGGTGTACAAATAAAATATGCGTTGTCATACCGAATCTCGTTTTCTCGCTTTAGTCTTGGCAAATTTCTAAACAGTGTCTTAAAACTCTACGCGTCCCAAAATGTCATTTTCAGTTATAACAGAGATAATGCACTCAATGTGTCTTCTTCAAGACTCGATCTCAGATAATTTTTTATGCACTTCAAAGCAGAGAAAGATCTTCATTTGCATTAGTCACAGACATAATTAAATAGTCTTTAAATAATCTCGTCATTTGGAAATTGATATATCTTGTATCGACAAATTCTTTAATAAAGAATGCCCTCCGAATTAGGCGACCATTTTCTAAACCTTTATTTCACAAATGTGACCCTTTATTTCCATACTGAACGAGGTCAGCCATAAACGTATCAGATTTGGATATCAACTCAATGGATCCTGTTTTCATTTTGTAACCAATAATTTCATTCTTGTCGAAAAAGACAATCCTCTTAATGCTAAAAAATTCAGTTTCTACAATTCTTTTCAGGACATTTCTCCAATATTCCACTTTATTTGGGTGCTGGGTCACAAGCTCTGAATCCACTCTTTCTAAAACTGCAGATCTTCATACAAATTTTCTTACGCAATCTTGATGTTCGGAACTATTATCATGCTGAGAAATGCTGTCGCTATTTTTCCAGTCGTTCAGCCCTGTTTAAGTGAGCTTAGTAGTTCCACCATTCATCTTGTAAGGAGCACGAAAGACATGGCCTGTAGGTGGCGAATGTACTAACCATAACCTTTTAACAACTTAACCATTTGCCTTTGTTTTTTAGAATTATGATTTTGATAATTACCTACTTTGATCTGCATAATACCTTTTAGAGTTAGAAAATCGATATCATTTTGCTTAAATTTATCTTTGGTCACCACTTCTTTAAAGCCATCGTCAACGTTCTACTGTATTCAGTCGTTTGAAAATTGTAAAATGTTTCTGTTATTATCTCTGTAGTTGACGCTATTTTTTTATTTGCGTGTAGTATCTGTTGGTTCCGCTGGTAGTATTGCTCGAAGAACGGACGACGTTAAATTCGTATCAACGTAAAATTTTTGAATGACTGCTGATGCGAATAATAAGCCAATTTTAGATGTCTTCTTTATGATCTCATTTTTCCCATTCTGGTTTTTTCTTTTGCTTTCTTCTGATTCTCCGCACCACTCGGTTTCTTTGCAACCCTACCAACACGAACACGCATACTTTCTTCCTATAAAAAATTGAAGGCTAAAAATGTATTCTCATTATCTTTTGTATTCTTATACAAAACTACAGTTATTGGTTCAATTGTATTGGAGTTTTTCATTAAATGAAACATATAGTTTTAATTTTAATGGAACATTTATTTTAACTCTTTCTAAAGTATTTATTTGAACCAACTTCTTGATAACTAATATTATCAATACTAATATCATACAGTTTTGTTGGGCCATATTTACATTTCATGAATTTGGTCTTTTAGTCATTACTGTTGTACAAGATTACAAGTCCACATTGTAAATACTGCTCTTTCAGGTGTTGGAACGTCGTTTCTTCAAGAGCGGACGTAGATCTGGTTGTCATCCACGTATGCTATACATTGTTTTACACGTGTGGTGACATTGCCCCAGTTTTTTTTTAATTACATCTATTATTATACTAAACAGATAGGCTTACAATGGATCTCCCTTTTTCACTCCAATTGTTATTTCAAAATCGCTACTTAGATCATTATTTACTTTAGTTTTCGCTTTAGTTCATTATTTTCTTTAATTTACAATTTAATAATCGTAATAATTGTAGCTATTAAATATATATTCATGGATAAATATTTGATTAATTAACACTTTCGATACAAATATGGAAAGACATTTCTATAAAAACATTCAAAATTCACCCAATGAAATTTTGTATTCGGTGAAATTCGTCCGCCCGAAACATTAAACGCCCCAGTCTCCAGCCTATTCAACCTGTTCGGTAATCTGGCACTGCCTGGGAGAATGTAAACGAAAAAGAAAAGTTGCATAGGTTTGGGTTATGAAGTGATAAAACTGACATTCATTACCCGAAAATCATAACTTCAAATTGTTCGCAGATAATTTTTTTACGTCTACCATGCTTGTACAATATCTTTTACAGAGAGAAATATATTTTGTTGGAACAACTCGAACTAACAGATTGAAGAATTGTGACATACCCAGCGAAGAATAATCGAAGAGAAAGGGGCGAGTCTTGTAGATACTACAAACCACTTTATTGCTGTCAGGTGGTATGACAACAAAGCGGTTACCTTGTCATCTTTCATGGGAATTGAACCAAAAGGCATGGCAAAGAGATGGAAAAAATCAAAGAAAGAGTATGCCCATATTCAGAGACCAGCAATTATCCCTGCTCTATGAGAGGAATCCACCTTGAAAATGATATGTGATATTAATGATATGAATTGATATGTTGTCGTCTCTGTACAAGTACCCTATCAAATCTCGAAGATAGTATCTGTATATCCTTGGCATGCTATATGTATTACCGTTATAAACAGTTGGCTAAAGTATAGAAAGGAATGCAAGAGTCTGCAAGGACAGCATATCACACTGAGAAAGTTTCAGGCAGAAATTGCAACTGCACTTATTTCTGCTGGCAAAGGTAAATCAATAGGTGGACGCACCAGAAGAGATGGTATGCCAAAATCAAAGAAGAGAGCTGCAACCACGATTCTGTCAGATGTTGACTGCCAAAAAGATAAATACGACCACTGCCCTGTATAGGAAGACACGGGGTCGCTGCAACATACGTATCAAAATGACTTCTTAATTTCTCATTACACACTTCGTGCATTTAGCGGTAATTCCCGTACTCTCGAAAAATTACCTATAAAAATCAAATAATTGTCTACTTACTACCGTGGAATATTATTTATTTCTGTTACTTTCATGAAAATTTATATAATTATGGATTTTTGTTCGTTGCTGAACACCCATGTTTGGGGGTACCAAAAGGAGCTAAATCTTATTAAAAAAAAAATAAATATATTAATTAATAAAGTAATAGCATGTTCAAAAATCTCAATAACAAACAAACAAACACACACACACACACACACACACACACACACACACACACACTCTGTTTTAAGGGTCTGAAATGAATTGTTTTCAAGTTGGTTAAGTGTTGCAACATTTAATGTGTTCTAGATTGTATGTGCGCTTTTTTTTACTCTCTACCATTATCTGCGAACTTATCGTATTAATCATCGTGTATTATCGTCTTAAATCAGTTCGATATGAGATCGATGGGTATTTCCCTAGCATACGTACTGTTTTGGGTATGTCGTTTCTTATAAATTGTACAAAATCACCATGTTTCTCTAGCATAATATATACAGAGAGGATATTACATTTAGATGTAATCAATATCAAAAAACAAATAGAGAATACTTTTGTAAGTATTATTTTAAACATTGCTTAATTTAACCCTGTAATGACCACTCTAATAACATTACGTTTACAATTTTTACTTTGTCGTATACATACGTATATATGGGTGTAATATACTGAGTATAGAGAAAGTTATGTAATGCTGCGGAAAATCGATTTCGACATTTCAACGGAAAATACGTTTTGCGATCCCCTGATACCGAAAAAGTGGGTTTTTCAAAACGTCCGTCCGACTGTCAGTCTGTCTGTAAATACTACTAGCGCCTAAACCACACGTATGATCTTTTCCAAATTGAAACAACCCTGTCCGTCAGGCTCTATACACGTTATACACGTGGTATATAGTGAGATTATTTCATGAATGATAATTACATTTACAAATAAAACTTAATTTGAGCAATATATTAAAACAGAATTATTTTCAATAAAAAAGGTTTGAAGACTTGGCAGACGTCTATAGCGTCCAACATGTGACTTCTAGTAGTACGGAGGGCAGCACCGTCGCATCTTGGTGGCCAGCGGCAGGCTGCTACAAGCTGTGAGCTTATAGATAAAACACAACATAAGTGTCGATTTTCTTTTAAAACGTCGTGATCATTCTTCGTTGGAGGTTTTCCTCTGCCTATTATGGTTCAAAACTTTTTTTTTTTAGCTACACTTTCTCGCTGTGTTTTTTCCCTCTAAAATAAGATTATTTTTCACGATAACTTAGTTGTGCACAATAGTGGATTAAGGCAAACAAGGCCAGGAGAAACAAAGTAAGCTTTTTTATATGCCCTAATGTTCCCAAACAGCAGGAATGTAAATTTGTAGCACCCTCGGAACAAAGAGGAATAAAGTAGATTTCTGCTTTGAAACAAGAAAAGTTAGATGGTTATTTCAAGTCAATCGTAGGTTACAGGTTCTGCCCATTTTCGTAATTTGCAATTCACACGTCTAACCTTTTCCTGTAATTTTCAGATATTTCACGTGAAAACGTATGTAGATTTCCCAAATTTTTGCTATAATATAAACAACCCACTAAAGGACATAGCTCTCAATGAATAAGTTGTCATTTACTTGCGTTGCCTAAACTTGCTGTACAAACACATCAAAATATGTATGAGCCACTAAAATTCTGTGGACCTTCAAGACTTTATTTGTCTAATAGCTAAGCCATCTTCTCCAAGACGTTTGTGTAAAAGCTAAGTCTAAAAATTACGTAGGTCACCAAATCAACTATTTTTTCTGCTGCCAGGGCTATCAAGTTGTGTCCCAATTGTTTTATAAGAAATTGCATCAAATGTTGACGCAAAAGATATTGAAAATACTTTTTTAAACAAATTTTATCATTAAAATCGTTGGGGATAACAATTAATATTTTAAGCGCGTCATGAATATTGAAATTCTACCATCAACATTTGAATTCAACACAGGAAAGTTGAAACATTTTTTTTAAAATATAAAAAAGTGCAAGATTTATATTTGTAAATAAATTCTGATTATCTTAGTGTTGAAAGTTCCTCCACCCCGTGAAAAATTACGAACATTTTTGGGGCTGTGTTTATGAACACTCTGGATTTTTTGCAAACGATTATTAAAGTTTAAGGTAGGTAATATTTCTCTCGATGATAATAATTAATACAAATTTCTAAAATTAACATTTAAAAAGACGAGTTTATAAAAATATAAGGAAGGAGTCACGTCTACACTAATAGCACAGGGGCTCGAAATTCTTTAGCATTTTTCATAACCGATGAAAAGGTACATGGAACCAAATGTTTCGTGCATTTCATTTTATTATAAAGCAGCACCTTATCATCATCGCTAATGTCATGATAATATTTACTTCGAACCATTTTCAGAAAAAATAAATAAATAGCGACTTGATGTGTGGTGATAAAGTATATGCTTTTGTAAGTCCAATTTGTCGACGAAATTCGCAGCCAGAACCTAAATAAACCGAAAGAAAGCAAATGTTATTGTAATTAACAAATGTGTTAATTCACACACACCTCAGCAACCGCATAATGCTCGCAACAGACTACACCGAGGAATGCGTTGCGAGAAATGTGCGACGTGAAATGTGGAAAATCGAAACACGGGACACTTATCGACCCCCACACACTAGAAAAACTTTTCTAGTTCGCCTCTGCGGAAGTGAAAGAGTTCCTCGCTCGAGTCTGTCAGCGAGCGAGTTTTCTCGTACACATTTCTACTCCTTCATTTTTTATATGACATTTAGGCCTTCGCTGCAGCAGAGAAACACTAAACAATGCGTAGAACTGAGTGAGGTTATAATATATAGCAGTAAAAGACATGATAAACAACCAGTTTTTTAATTGTTTACTTGAATTTTCTCTTTAAACGGAAATGAACAAGAAAAAACTTGTGTGAAAGATATTCTTACTTGTATGAAATCCGTTCATAATTATCAATATTAAAATACAAATTTGAAGCAAGAAACTTGAAGGAGTGCTTTGAAATAATTTAATTAATTCATTATTTTCTTAATTCGTATTTCTTATTTATGAATGAATTTATTAATTGTGAATTTTATTCTGAATTATTTGATAGTTCACTATTTATTCAACCAATAAATACAGTAAAGCAGAGGAGAGGGGAATTACGGAGCTCAAGAAAATATTGCACTCCTCCCTTAAAAGTCACATACATTCCAGTTTTCAACATTAAATAATGATTTGTATGCAATGCAGTAATGTATTTCTCTTTAAGCAATTCGAACTCGTTAAACAGATGGTTTACGATCATGGCAACAAAACAAGGATTTCACGGGCTAAAGTTAAACAAAAGCATTTAATAAAACAAGAAATGTGATTCGCAGGGGATCTCATAGCTAACTGCTGTCCCACTCTCGGCTTTTAGCGCATAAAGACATTTCAAGACATCGAATAACCTACTTCTAGTGTGTGAAAGCAACCTCGCCGGCTTCTTTCCTCATTTCTCGTTGCACATTTCCCGTAACACTTCTCTCGGTGTAGTGTGTTGCGGGTCTAATACAGCCAAAAACTTAGTAATTCTCTAGGAATCGCTTATGCGCACAGCAAAGGTTTCCTCCAAACACTTTCCCGCCAAACGTTGTGACGTCATTCTGGACTGCAATGGTTAGGGGTGCTTTTGGAGAGAGCAGCACTCTCGGCTTGTTAAGCACTTGCGTATATTTATGGAACATCTGAGAGGTGTGGGCCTTTTGAGGCCCTGTTGAGGCTTTAGTGCTACACGTCCGGCGTTGGTGGTACATATTTTGGGGTTAAGTTAATACATCTCTAGTAAAAGTTCAGCCAAATTTCTGAAATGGCCCCGGTGAGTTTATTGTGATTGTGAATTTATCAGCGTTTTAGCTAAGATGTTTAATTGAAGAGGTTGCGTTTGCATTTTTTGGTGTTCGCTGTGTTCGTATACTTGTTAAAGATTTTCTTGTATTTTTCTCCCTACGTCTGAATGTTTTTGAATACGAATGTAATATTCTAACTTGGCACTTCGTAGACATGCAGAGAAAAATACTTTTACGTGCAGATATTCATCGATGGCGTCGATATATCATGATAACCGTGTGTTGTGTATATGGCTTAATGAGAAAGCCACATGTTGGACATGAATTTGTCGGATTTCGTGGTTCCATTGTAGAAGACCACATTAATTAATTATGAAATGTCTAGGGTCATTTCATTTGGTACTGTTGTGATAAGTTGCTCCATCTTGTTCGTTACCATAATTTGTTTTAAACACTCCCGAATGTGTTTTGAAGACTAAATTTTATTGGTCGTTGAAATATGAATTTGTTAGCATACGAGAAACGAACATAAAATAAAGTTATGTAGAGTTTTTATTCTTATTTTCACTTTTCTAGAACAGTGTTTAATGTTCACATGTTTTGTCATATGATTTGATGTAACCCTTCACTAGAGCAACAGGATCGTGGGGACCCTTCATAATTTCTTATGCTTTAACATTTTGTCGCAAAGGGTTCTAAAATTCACTTCAATAAGTTTGCTAACCTGTCTATCATATGGCTAAGTTCTATTTAGTGCTTCTGTATGGTGTTGTGAAATTATAGATTTGCCTGCAACATTATGGGTCTCATGGCCTCTGGGGATCTATTAGTTTGAGTATTTTGGCTTGGGTTACTTTGTGTAATCTGCTTGTGCACGTGTATATATTTGTAGGAAAACGTTAATTGGCTGCGAAAAACATCTAGACCAAATTGTGATAACTGTATCGGAAAAATCTGTGAATGTATTGATCGAACATAATCCTTTATCGAGATTATGGTATTTATGAATCACAAGTTCATCTGTCTCCAGCCATATAGCCAACAATATAACTATATATCTATAAACAAAAAACAAAACTAATAAACTATCATGGTATGTCTGTACACTATCTCTATCCAATAATGTATTATTATTGTTTTTGCTATTTTGTTATAAATATTTGATAATATAGTCAATCTTCATATTTTTACTTTGTTATATTATAATAAACTGGCTTTAATGTTTTTAAAGTTCATTCAGTTACCTATTATCTTATATAAAAAATTATATTCCAGTCTGTAATTAAAAAACATTGTTACTAAATTACCCCAAGTCTCCTCAATATTCACCCTGTGATGTTTCCATAAATTAAAGTACAAAAAAAGGCAGATCGTTGTTTATTTCTTGTAAATTTGTTTGATTTTAGGTCAGGTTGTCAAGGACATGTGCTTTAAACTTGTAATTAAGTTGTTTCATTCAAGGGTTAACTTGTATAAATCTGTGAAGTCTATACTTATCATTCAGTAGGTATTTGTTTTCCTGTAAATCAATAATGCTTTGCTTAATTTTATCAACTATCATGCTAAATGGATCCAATTGAAGGTCCAAGATTGCTGGCTCAAGTGTTGTTTCTGGCATTCTGAATTAGGCTTGAATTATTTCAATGATCTTCAATTACAGGATTTTTTGTGAGTTCCCTACTTGCAAGTGTATTCTTACATTGCTTGTAATGTTACTTGCATGTTATTTATAATGATGCTACATTGCAATCCTGCTAGAGGTACTGAAAACATTGTTGAAGATGTTTTGATAATCACCTTTGTTTTGCATTGCTTCTGTTACATTATTCATAAAGCTGTTAATCAGTGGCAGCTTCTCAACAGTA
Organism: Teleogryllus occipitalis; assembly: GCA_011170035.1. Lineage (NCBI taxonomy): Eukaryota > Metazoa > Arthropoda > Insecta > Orthoptera > Gryllidae > Teleogryllus > Teleogryllus occipitalis. The sequence continues at coordinate 21,858 of BLKR01002445.1, read as the reverse complement.
AAATTTGGGAACAATCAAGTCTCGTGAATACTACTTACCCGATACTTTGAAAATTCAACTTTGTTTTTTAGAAAACGCATTTACTTGCTTTTATCTAGTTGCAATTACATCTAGTCGGTTAAACCTCCTCAGAGCTCAAGTTAGAAGCAGTGAACAATTCAAAATTTTACCAAAGCAAATGAGTGTTCTTTTAAAAAGTAAAAAACAGTGGAGGCCACCAGGTCGTACTAACTACTCTATAATTAAAGAAATCAGTTGAATCTATTTCCTATACAGTTGAATCCTGCAGTTCAGTACATTACACAATGTGTATTTGTTCCCATTTCCTGTATGATAGATAATTTTGTGCACAAAGTAAAAGATTGCAAATCTGTCATTTTTGTTTTGGTGAAACTATTTTTATTGCTTACTCTTGAGTGTTTCAGGCTGTAAGTCGCATTGTGGGACTAGTGGTCTGCAGGCCATGAGCTTGTATACATTACAGTAATGCTAATTGTCTGCTTGCAGCAAGTGGTAGGGAAGAAAACGAGTGGAGGCAAAAGCAAGCACATCATCCGAGGCAAGGGCCAGAAGAAGAAGAAGGTGGCTCTCCGTTTTACTGTAGATTGCACCCATCCTGTGGAAGACAATCTTATGGATGTGGCCAACTTCGTAAGTTTTTACTCTGTAGTACCTACGATAGTGTATTCATCATACTTCACATGCTGGAAGTGCAGCACTTGCTTTTCTTTCGAAAGAAAATACAGCAACATGCTGTTTCCTGTGTAGAAATTTTGATGCAGAATAATGTAGGAGCGATGGCAGAAAGAGAATTTGAAGCATAATATTGTCACCTGATCACAAAACATTCTGAGGAATCCTTTTATATCCCAATGTAGACATTTGTATTGCTGAAATTGCCTTTGAAAGTATTGAGCAAGAGGACAGAATTAAATGATAAGAATATTGCATTCAGTTGGCTTGTAATATTGCAAATAAAGGTGAAAATCTCCTTTTCCTTTATTTTCTCCAAGTTAGAGTAAGTTCCAAATGCATCAGGATACAACTGGGAAAATGAAAATTGAAGTTGCAGTTTAAAATCGTATTGTAGGGTATACTTTTTTTTAATGTTGCTTCAAGGTCACATGTGAAAGAGGGAGAGGGACTGCAGATTCCAATAGGAAGTCTTAAGTCAGAGCTGTAGTGACATTGCAGCCCCCCCATTTGAGTCTGCCTTTGCTCTTATCACTCATGTCCTTGACATGCCATGTTAAAAAAACAACAACAGATATTTAGGTACCTGTTGAATCCTTGCAGATGTGTTTAGTGAATCAGCTTCAAATCGAAGAGCCCTGCCAATGCAGCAGTTTACTAAAACATGCAGAGAACAATCACATTTTTGTTAAGTAACAGAGCTGAACTGAAAATTGACATTCATGGTGTAAGAAATTTTACTACTTCCAGAAGCTTTTTGTTTTATTTACTGTGTTGAACTATTGCATCTTCCAACATTATCAGAATTGTTTGGGTTGTGGGTATAATATCCATGATGACTAAAGGTTATTTAATTTGCCTAATTAAGTAGTGTAATTTGTTAGTTCAGTGGACAATTATTGAAGAGAAATGTGACGGAAGAAAAATTACGAAATGCCATTGCTCTGTTATGAGCAAACCTATAATAAATTTAAATTGTTTTTTAGGCTATTTTTGAAGATATTGACATGATATTATTTCAGAAAAGGTGATGGCAAAAATGTATCTAATTATCACTTCATATTTATTATTTATTTAAAATATTGTTGGAGGAAATAGTTTGAGCTAAGTAAACATTTCGCAAGTACAACATATTAATCCAAATTGTCTGTCCAAAAATGTAAATAGTAATATTGATTATATATTAATAGCGATGTTTCATTTATACTAAATGAAAACTAGAGGTCAAAGATACTGGTGTGGTACAGTGGACAGTTATCGGATACGGAACATTGAGTTTCCCATTGTTCGTAATAGAAGTTTTTGAAATGTTAAGAGAGCTTATTTAGAATATTTTCTATATTGGGATGTGATGTCAACAGTTCAGAATTCAATCTAAGCTTGAAAACATAATGACAATCAAATTATTGTAATAAGTGAGAGAAGGGAGAATATGGTTGTAGCGTTCTAATTTGAGTAAATTAATGTCCTGAACAGTATGTTTCTGTGTGGCACTGTTCATAAATGCATTCTAATTGATACCTTTAAAGACAATTAGATTGGATATTTGAATTGCGTGGATATTTGAATGTATATGAGCAAAATTTTTCTCACTTTTTGTCTGAGGGAACTGAAGATTGTAGTTTCATGCTCATTGTGCTGCATCTCTCCAGTTAATGACATAAAAAATGTGCTGCATATAATTACAATTTTTCCTACTTATTCATGTTTTCTGTTCTTATGTATTGTGTACTTTATTATACAATTATATAAGATGAAGTAAAATTTTTTTGTATATTTTTGTATCATTGCTTAACAAAAATTTAATTTTTAGGAGAAATACCTGCAGGAAAGAATTAAGGTCAATGGCAAAACAAATAATTTAGGGAATGTAGTATCACTTGAGAAGAACAAGATGAAATTATCTGTTATCTCAGAATCTGCGTTCTCTAAAAGGTAAGTCTTCAACAGAAGTGGTGAATAATAATCGTACCTATAGGGCCTGGATTCTTTAGTTTTAACCTATTATATTCCTCTGTTCTAATGTAATTATTCTAATATACATAGTTAGTCGTTTCTGAGTCAAGTGCATAAATACCTACAGATCTGGAAAAGAGCTAATTTTAGTTTTGATTCTAAAAGTAGCAAAATTGTGAATTTCTAAGTAAATTAAATTCAAAAAACACGAATAATATAGAAAATGTCTCTTAAAGAAGTGATAAACATAACTGAAGCTACTTCAAGGAAGGTAGTACTGGAGTTTGTAGGTGGTATATTCTCGTCAAAACCTTGGAAAATTCAATGTGATTCTGCTTATGCAATGTGGAAAGAAATGCAGTTCTTCTAGGTGGAAAAATATCAGGACAATTATATTGGGGACAGAGAGCAGTGGCATCTCAAGTATGCACCATTGACTTCATGTTAAGATGAGCAAACCTTTTCTTGTTATAATTGTGTGCATTGAGAGACAATAGGAAGTCTTTCGCACGAGATATTTTGGGGTTGTACATGGTTCTACACGGTTTTATTGCCAACAGTGCATCTTAAGAAAGTGTATTTTTTATTTACATGCTAATTATCCAGGGAATATTTACACTCTTGTGAAATATATTTATTAATTTTGTGTGTCTTTTCTTTGAGAATAGATTGTCTAAGTTCAGAAATGAAACTATTGATAAAGAGGAGTAGTAATAAATTTGTTGTTTATTAGAAATATTGTTCAGTTGGATAATTAAAAATTTTTAAAATCATAAATATCTAAAATGGGCTTAAACATTATCATAAGCTTAAAAAGACATTAAAAAATTGTAGAAATCCAGGCCCTACTTATTAATTACAAGGGAACAATACCAGTGACTGCCATAGCAGATTGTATAGAATAAATTTATTGCAGCCTGAAACTTAAGCTTCATAATTAAGTTTCTCTTATGTCTTATTATGAATATGTATTCAAAATTAAATCTCAAATATTTTTAGGTATCTGAAGTACCTTACAAAGAAGTACCTGAAGAAGAACAGTCTCAGAGATTGGTTGAGAGTAGTTGCTAGTGGGAAAGATACATATGAACTCAGATACTTCCAGGTATGTGATTTTTTTTTAAAGGTTTTGTAATAAGATTGTTTATTTCAAATTGTCCATGAATTTGAAATAAAAATTTAATAAATTTTGTTTTTATAAAATTATGTAAAAAATAATTATATTTTCAAAAAATTGTACAAGATGTTATTTGAAGATATTTTTTAAAAACAGGTTTTGCTGTTTTTGAAACTTCAGAAGTGTTGATGAAAATTGGCCCTGCATGAATTTAGTAGGCATATTTAGATCCATTTTACTAAAAAATTAAGTAGTTTGAAGTCATTTTTTACAATATTTTGAAAATGTTCTTGCAGCTTCATGTAAAGCATCCCCAAACATTAAGAGACATTTCAAACTTGCAGGGCATTGAATGCTGTCAGATTGATTTGTAATAAATTGCCTGTGTACAATTTAGGCACTAATGTTGTCCACAGATGGACAGAGACTCCCTTAAATTTGGGTTTTGATCAAACCATATATTCGAGAAAGTAATTTATTAAATCATAGAGTAAAATAAGACCCTGTCTTTTTGGTTTCGGGGCCCCACAAAATAGTTTCAAACATCAGCACATTGAACTTTCTCTGTGCTCCATATATGGAAAATTATAAAGAAATGAAGATGATTAAAACTACTGAAAGGCAAATGTAGTATCTTTTTTAAAACTATACATCTGAGAGATCACAATTATTTGAATTGAAGTGTAAAAGAGAGGTTACATAATTTTTTACTTTTTCACTGCCAAGAGCCGATGAAAGCAGTTGCGTCGTTCACAGCAAATCTCCCATAGGCTGATCAGAGCTGATGGCAGCATTGTATGGCTTTTAATTCCTATGTTCAGCAATAGTTAGTATAGCATTCCTCTTATTGTGCTGGTTAAAGTTTAAACTAATTGTTTTGAATGAAACTTATTTCTTTTTAATGTTTGAAATTATGAAGGGTATTTTAGTTGGCCATGGCATGAATAGCTGACAGTGTGCAGACATTAGTGATAGTGTTTGTGAGTAAAGAGTGTCACTAGGTTCTTTCGCATTTCTGGTCAATTTTTTGGTCAGTAATGGAAGAAAACTGGTTTCCGATTAAGAAATTGCTGATATTCTTGCTCAAAGTGGGTTGGCGAGTGATATTTCTTTTAACAGCCGCGAGTTTTGAGTATTATTAACAATTGTCTGACAATGAAGGAGATTCCAAATTCTAATGTCAATTATGTTGATGAGGAAAACAAATAAATTAGTGATTGACTTTTGTAAAAACTGGCAGAATGTGATGAATAGTAATTGTTCCTAACCCTGCATTCAATTGTGTTCAGGCCCAAAGCTTTCTTCATCCCCTCATGCACCTCCCATTCATTATGCACTGCAGTTTTAGTTTTTGTTTGCTGTACTAAGAGTTGAATTTTGCTCTTCCAAATAGTGGTCTGTGTCTTTTTGACATCCTCAAAATACTTTAGTGTAGTATTACATAGTCTAGGATAGATCTTGTGACTCCAAATGAATTTGTGGTGTTCCTTGTGTTTGAAAAAACTATTTGTTATTCCATTCTTAGGTTGTTGATGAGGCTGAAGTTAAGTTGCATTTTCCTAATTTCATTTATTATTTTTTCCCCTTCTGAGCCTTTGCATGGAGGTATTTAACTATCACCAATTCTGGCATTAGTTTCCTGACACAATGAGCTCGTCTTTTCTTATTTGGTCTACCAGTTGTTGAAGATCTTTGTGAAATAGTCAGATTCTTCTGTCCATCCTTCAACTTGATCATATACTCTTATTATATTTAGTTGCATCGTTATTAGTCTGATGGATATTCAGTTTTATATATCCGGTTGTTATTTACTATTAGAGCTATTCTTGCTGCAGAAAGTTGTTCTTCCTCTACTCCAGAATAAATAATCATCTTCTAGTTCTTTAGACACTCTATTTTTCTTTTTTGTTTCAGTAATGACAGTTATGTCTAGCTTTCTTTTCCCAAGTTCCATGGTTAATTCCATTTTTTTGTGGGTTAATTCTGTCGCTTTCCATGTTCTCTCTTTTAGTAGGATTGGTGTAGTTCTTCAGTGTTGTTTTGTTATGGGATATTTCCTGAAAATTTGCTGTCTTGATTTCTCTGGGCAGTGAATACGATATTGATACGGGTAAATAATCACTCCTTGGGGCCAAAAGTTTGGATCTTGGAGGGTTAAAAACAACAAAAAAACAATGATTCTACCTTTAATCCTAGATAGACTGAGTGCTTTATATTTCTGTTTTTGCACAGTAGGCTGTGAGGCACTGGCAGTGAAAGGGTTAATGTACAGGTGCCAAGAAAATTTAATTTGAGATTTAATAATTATATAGTGTTGTATTGTGGATTTTGGCATTACTACAAGCTCAAATAATTATGCGGTTTGATGAATGAATGAATGAATGAATGAATGAATGCCTTATTTTACGTGGTGAGACTCAGGCCATGAGGCCTGCTCTTCCATCTGACGACGCAAATTTCATTACGCTCCTTTCACGTACTAGGGGAGAAAGAAGGTATTACTTGGGTGACGAAACAGGCAGTTTGAATTTAGCTCAGAGGCTTCATTAAGGCTTGAGGATCTTTTACATGCAGTAAATTTACTAACATGAGACAGCCGTCTTTACTTCCCCTCCGAAGGAAGGCGTATGAAGGATTTTTTCGACCTTTAAAGTCCATGGTTTCAATCGGGTTTGAACCTGCAAACTTGGGTATAACAACCGGATAAGCTAGCCGTTGCACCATCGCTGCCACAATAGAAGAAAGTTAAACGACTTAGGAAATTATAATATAGGAGTGTTATGCATAATGAAAATGTAGTTTTTAGTAACTTGAAGCAATTAAATACATGAAGAATGAGAGTGTATATGTGAAGTATATTCATTTTATTCAGTTCAGTTACATATAATGGTACTGGATTTTTTTATTTACTGAATGTTTTATCTAACCTAAATCTTAATATCATACTAGGGTAGTTAAATTTCCTATTTCAAATGAGTACACAAGTCTAGTTCTTTTTATAATTAAAACTAATTAATCTTATACTACATATCTATACGAATATAGATATGCAAGCAAGAATTCTTGCCGAGGAAAATTCAACACCTGGCATTTCCTCCCATCTCCATGTGAAGGGTTAGCGGTTGATAGAAAGTTTAAAAAAATTGAGGTACTACATGTCACTCCCGTACAATGGAGTGGGGTACTCTTGAAGAGTTGGACTCCATAAAATGAAATAAATCCATTGTAACACCAATGTCACATTGAAGCTTCTTGTTGCAACTTTAAATGTGCCCAACAAACATCACATCTTTGTAGATTTAATTTGAGTTACCCAAATATGAGACACTCCCTCTAATTTTGAAGGGGCCTCTTAATTTTTTTCTTCTTATTTTTATTTACTCCTTACTATTCAGTCCTTAAAATAGCAAATTCTGTTATATTTTCTACATAAAATCCTTTTTATTCCTACCATCTTCATTTTCACTTGCATCATTATTTTTCTTTCTTGACCTTCCATACTAGATGGTTTTCAGACTTACTAGGTCCCCTTAAAAATTTTGCAATTTGTTGTGCTCTTTTCTGACTCCACCTACCATAGCATCTTTCTTTATGCCACACTGTTCAGGGTGTCTGCAAAATTGTCATATTACATGAAAATTTCTAGTATTTTGAAAGAACATTAGAAGCATAATTTTTTAAGCATGTTTTTTTCTATTTAAGCAATAAATGTAAAGAAAACATTTGGAGCCGTTTTTAGACAATTTTGAAATTGCTCTAGTGGCTTCGTGTTCTCCCAAAAATTAAAAGTTCTATTTCCCAGGGCTGGTTGGTGAACCAAGTTGATACAGGGATATCTATTTTGGTGAACATCCTATGTGCTGTGAAGTTACTAGTGGTGTTCACAGGGGAGCAGAAGGACAAATGTTATGAAAGAAAGGACTTTTTAGGTAGCAGGAACCCGAAAACGTGTATTTGAGTCGGTCGCCCCATGACCTTTTTTTTTGGAACCTTACGTAACTTCCTCGTGCTATGTATACAAAAACATTAAAAGAAGGGATGTGTGGTTGTTTCCTGTACAGAAATATATAAGGTATTTCATCTGGGGATTAGATGTTTGAAATTGTTATATTAGCAGTATTTAAATAAATATATAAAATACTTCTTATATATTTTAAACTTTGTGTTAGACTTTAAAGGAACTTGGTATTCAATTTTTAATTTTTATTATGGTTATCCAAAAGGAACGACATTGTTTTATCTATGATGATTCAATAATGATAGTCGTGCACCCATGCATTTATTGTACCTCTAGTTGCATTGTGACTTAATTATTTACACCTTTTCAAAGACAAAAGAAAGGCATTGTTTGTAACAGAGGAGTTCTAAATGAAGATATTAATGTAAACTGACCAGTGTGTAAATAGAAACTGCCAGTCATCTGGTCATGATAGATAAAAGTTTATAACATAATAATGAAACTTGTTTTGTTAATAATTGACATGTGATGTTGTGAAGATAATTTATCTGTGATGTGATAACATTACTTTTTCATTCTTTACAGATCAATAGCCAGGAAGATGAGGAGGAAGAAGACAATGATTAAATTTCTAGGTATTTTTGTGTTGTACAACTTTGAATACCAATCTAAATAAATAAATTTGACACATGGTTTTGTTTGACTTTCAATATATGGAGTCTCAGGAGGAAGGATCGATGTTGAGCTGGAACAAATCATTTTGGAAATTATTGGAATGTGAGATGACCCTGGTGTAAAATAAGATTCCTTATTTTTATGTGATCTTATGAAGCCTTTGATGAGAGAACTGAAATGTTTCAGTCATACTTGCAAGAAAGTAACTCTCAAGAATGTTGAACTGGCCCCAACCAAATTTTTATTTTCATTGTGTAAATTGTACTGCTTTAAAACTTTTAATCAGTGTCATTGTAGAATAAAGCCTGGTATTATTTTTTTTTAATCTGCTAAAGCTAAAGTTTCTGGAGAAAAAGGAAGACAAGATTTCACACCAATGAATATTTCTTTAATTCAATTTAGCGGGAATTGTTTTCGGTTATAACATGATTTAATTTTTCTCTATGCTTTGTTTTTGTGATTCATTCACTAAAAAAATTCATTAATTGTATAATTAAACATACTGTAAAATCTGTCTAAACTGGAACCTGTACAAGCTGGAAACCTACCTTATACAGAAAATTTCTCCAGCCCTTGAAGTTAAATTGCATTTTACATAGCATAATTCTCTCCAACACTGAAATGGAATGGTTTTTAATGTTCTATGGGGAAAAAACTTCATAAAACAATTCCTGAGAGTTTAATGCTATTTGTATAGACTCTAGATGTCCTTGATGAAATGAATGTATCTGCAAGCCTGTTTTAAATTCTCTATTCCCGTGATATGCGATTTAGTTCTAGCAGCCATACATTAAAGGAGAGAGACTTCAGTTGTCAGTGTAGAATTTTACCTAGGGGTTGCTTGTCCCTCAACGCGTAGGCCGTAGGGGAATTCCCTCCTTTTCAAACCTCTGAGCATGGTAAGATGTATGAGTATGGGTTCCATTCATGCACTTCCCTGGCCTGCATTGAAAATCATGACCCCTCCACCAGATATGCATTGCTCAAGGCCATGTGGGGGTATCAGATAGTTATAGTATTGGGTTGTGATGCATTGTGCATTGAGTCAGCGAGCAGTTACAATCTCTAGGTAGTAGGATGTTTATTTTTCAACTCAAATGCTGTCAATGAAGTGTGTGTAATATTCATTTATTGGTGATTTCTTCCAGAAAGTTATTTTATTGTATTTTGATAATTATAATAGACATGTAATTTAAGCTTGCTTTCAGGGTAGAAACATCAATATCACAAGTGTCATAAAATGGAAACCTTCGTAAACGAATTATTTTTGTCCCGATACATTCTGGTTTAGATTTCCTCTATTTGATACTCCCTTCCACTTTTATGTTTAATTATTATTGTCCATTTTATAACTTAAAAAGTATGGTACAATGGCTGTGCTAAATCAAAACCAACAATAGTGAAGTTTTCATGGAAGAGAGAAATACAGTGATTACATTAAAATCTTTTGCTGAATACATTTAAAAAAAATTAATAACTTAGTTAACAACTTACATAAAATTACAAGAAAATTACAACTTATAAGGTCGAATACAGTTATGATCGGTACAGTATAACATTAATATGAAAAAGTCAGTAACAATTCTTTGATGAGAATACTTGTCCCTGGAAGCCAAATTGCACCGGTCTTAAAAAACATGTCTGTTGTGGTGAAATGTTGCTCTGTGTAATAATACTGCTCAATCTACATCGAAAGGAGAAGCGAGCTGCAGTATCTGAATGGTATACCTGCTGCTCATTGTTGCAGTCTGCTTCATTTTGTCTCTCAACTCAACAGCTTGAGTAACAAATTGAACTACTTGAGATTGTCAAATATCTCATGACTGTCATCAGCTCCCAACCACTCGAACACATTAAACTATTCATTTTTCGTCAACGATCTGATCTGAAATGGAGGCTAAATTTATCTTTTTGGTTTTCCTCTAATCAACGACTTAATGAGCGTAGTTCCATGAAATTATGTGGTAAGTGTACAACTGAAGCAGTGTGAAAGCTCCGCATTTGTTAAATTATTTTAAAAGTGAAAATTTACTCCATAGAATCCAACTTGCAAATGACCAGCCCCTGAACTGGGCTGGCACCAGCACTAGGCTGGATACTGAAGCTAGAGGAACCTTACTCAGCATTGAGATTCAATTGCACAGAAATTCAGTCCCTTCAATTTTATCATGAAAGAACATCTCTTCAATTTAATTTTTTTAGATTGTGTGTTTCTACTTAGTTTTTTTGTGCTCCATTTGGTAGTAAAAAATATTCAAAAATGTATAAAGATCAAACATGTCATTTTGTAGAATGCTTAAGAAGCATTTCTATTCATAACTGTTTCCATGTGACCCTCACCTATCCTATCCCATCCTTCATTTTCCCTACATGTCTACCGTGTCCCCTCAGAATTCACCTTCCTCAGAAAACTTATATCCCATTATCATCTAAGCTTAGTTGTTAAAGGCCTAATATGCTTTCAGAGCTATTGCAGTGATCTTTTATGTCACTCCGTTTTTACATTCTCGTATACATGGGTATATATGGGAATAATATACGTAGTGTAGAGACGGTTATGTCACGCTGCGGAAAATCGATTTCGAGATTTCAACGGAAATACGTTTTAGGGTACCCTGATACCGAGAAAGAGTTCTTTTTCAAAACGTCCGTCCGTCTTTCGTATGTGAACAAACCTAGCGCCTAAACCACACGTACGATCTTTTCCAAATTGAAGAAGCCCCTGTTCATCTGGCTCTAGTTGGAGCTTTGAAATGTTGAAAAACATTCTTTAAAATTTGGAGGTACTTAACATGAAGCCCCCCGGACAATTTCAAAATTTTCTCTTGTCCGGGAGCTTCATGTAATGTACCCCCAGATTTTAAAGATTTTTTTCGAAATTCTTTAAAGTTAAAGGGTTTCGTAAATTTGGTAAAGTTGGTACGTGTGATTTAGGTGCTACGTTTGTTCACGGATGGACGTTTTGAAAAAAAACTACTTTTTCGGTATTAGGGAACCCCAAAACATATTTTCGTTGAAATATCGAAATTGATTTTTCCACACATTTCACTGTATCAGTCCGATGTATTCCTGTTTGTTTCATTTGTCAAAGTAAAAAATGATTGCTGTTTGAGACTTGAAATTAATGTAGATATGCATGTGTTAGTATGGCAGAAAATGCAATATTTCAGTACTAAGTAGCGGTTTCCAATAATGCGAGAAAGTATGTGATATAGCACCTATTTTTTTTCATGAAAAGTTACTGTTTTCGTGAAGTCCTAAAACTCTTTCACTGCTTGCGACGTTCTAGCCTTTTTAAATAGGATGTTATTCATTAAAGAATAAAATTTATTTTGTGAGCGTAAAATATAAGAATAAAACATACTTTGAGGCGTTAATATGCATCAGGTCCTTGGAAGTATTCTTGGAACATATTCACTGGTATTTTTGGTATAAGGGCCTAATTCATCGGGTAACATCGATTTTGATCGCGGATTGGTAGGACTGTTTAAGATGTATAAACAAGCGTTATGCTATATTTTTCTGCGTGAATTTTTTATTGCACATTTCTTAACAGGACCTGCACAGTATATAAGCAACTCAGGCTGATTGGGGCGACATTTTGAAAACAATTTACTGAAAATATCGGATTATGAAATAATTTGAAAAAGAATGTACTCGCTTCAAATGGCGAGATTCTTTCCTGCCACAAATTTCCTGTATTTTGGTCTTGTAAAAAATGTAGACGTAGTGCAATATGCTTTGTGATCTTCAGCTATCCAGCGCGGTATTTGAATACGCGCCCTTTGTCGCATTAGATGCACGATTGAAGACTTACGTCGCAGAGTTATTGTTGTATTGTCTACTTCTGATACCATTCAAGATTTTACAACTTGTGTGACGAAGTCTCCTTTTCTTTGGTCGGAAAACACGATTTGAATTATTTCTTAGGAGACTACCAAGAATGTTACGCAGTTAAAATAATTTATATTAGTATTCATTTTACATAATGTTTACGTCCCCCTTGTCTTTTGAATTGCTTAAATTTCTTGTGTCCAGTTGAACCATGTAGTGTATGTCAGTGACTTTTAGTCTGGAAACTATAAAATCAAAGAAAATTCAAATGATACCAGTCGTGGTGGGCCGGTCGTGTCGGGGTGGGGGCGAGGTTCTTAAGTGTTCCTTTTTCTGCCATATATTGTAACACACCTACCTACTTTACCACACGTGGTGGGTCGTGATAGCATGAATGCTCGTGAAGCGAGCTTAAAATTCTCAGGAAGCAGGATCTTTCGGGTCTGAACCCTTAACACAATGAATCAAATAAAATATGAATAATATGAACATATATTCAATGAGAAAGTTTACAGTGACACAATTTCACAACAGGTTATTGCACTTTAAGTAGCTGGTCACTGAAAAAAATGAAACAAGACAAAAAAACCAAAAACATATAGGCGTCACCTCGACTGCCTGAACACACTTTCATCAACTACAATTTACGATTAGATTATTCCTTTCTGAGTTTTTCCACTACTAAATTATTTACTCTTTTGGCCTCTAGTTTTCCGTGCACGACTTTTTGTTTCAAATGAATTGGATACTTGTTTCAAGGAAACCCTTTCACAGGTGCTAACCTTGGGCTTCGCACTCACTATGACATTGAACACAAAAAAAATGTACGTGGCATTCACGTTAGTTAATTCATACCCCTTTACATGTCACAAAAGCAATTACTTGAAAACAAAATACAACAAATTGATCTTTCTGGATAATATTAACTGTACAACATATAATAATTCTGAATCATTTATGCAAAATTGTACAAGGTAAGCCTCTTAAAATGAATCTATTGACACGTGCAGTAAATGGCCTGGAAACTGCCACTCACACAGTTCGAAATACTTCTCCCTCCTATTTTAGACGTTTCACCCACTTTTAACACTGTCGTGTATTTACCACTATCCTCTCTCCAGCTGAACGCTGCATAAACGTTGCCAGTTCCTTTACCTCACCAGCTCCGCGTTGCTCGCCTGTAGGTATCCTTGGGGATTTTCTGCCGCTCGTCCCCGCGTCGCCGCCTCGTCTCGCGTGCTGTGCTGCGACGAAAGCAGTTCCTTCCGTTCGAACGCCGCCAAGCCACCAATTTCCACACCTTTCTCTCGTTCCGAACCCGTACTATCCTCGCTCTGGACCAAGTCCATCTCGCCGACGCTTCTTTCTTCCTGGGGTCGTCCGTCTTCCACCGCCTCGTACACGTTCGTTTGCGCTTCCAGCCTCGAAATTATTAATGTTGCAAGAGTTATGCTCAAATGCTCGGCCGACCTACCACACTTTAGGCATGTGTGGTCTCAGCGTGCAATGTGAGATGCTGGATTTAATTAATGTCCTGCGCGAATTTTACAACTTTTGGAGTTATTTCGACGTCAAACAGTTATTTTGCTTGCTCTCCGAATTATTGTGATTTCAACGAATGATTTTGCACTCTATTCCCTAATTACTTCACTTTTCTAAGATACGCTCTCCGAGCTAGCTTTTAACTATCAAGTTGAAGTAAACTCCTATAGTATCTATTTGTACTCGCCGTTACTGTTGTAGCAAAAGAGCTTCTTCTGGTCGCCGTCGGTTGCCGTAAAAGAGAGTTCCTCCGATCGCTGCCGCAGTTATAAAAGAGAGTTCCTCCGAGGCGCGCCGCGATACTTATTTTACTCGCGCCTGGGGAAATGTTGGAGGGGTGCATATTCTCCTCCTTTCGTAACCTCTCGGAAGAAACATTACTCGGGCGTCGCAGTTTGAAAAGCTGCGGGCAGATGGCGCGTTTACCGGCCATCGCTCCGCCGCGTACTCTAGTCCTCTCTGTTAGTGAGCTTCTATACATAGCTGATGGTGGCGTTATGGGGTTGTCTAACCCCGTGACGTCACAATATATGTATATATATATATATATATATATATATATATATATATATATGTATAGTATGTATAGTATGTATATAATGGGACGTCACGGGATTATACAACCCCGTAACGCCACCATAAGCCACGAGAAAAGACCAGAACACAGAGAAATTGGGTACGCGGCGGAGCGATGGTCCGAGAAAGCGACATCTACTCGCAGGTTTTCGCACTCCGATGTCCGAAGTTACGGATCATGTTTATCTTGAGAGGGCGCGAAGGAGGAGAAAATTCACCCCTCCAGAAATTTCCCCAGGCGGAGTCACATAAATACCGCGACGCGCTTCGGGAGAGTTCTCTTTCAATTTCGACAGCGGCGACGACTCAAGCTAATTCTTCGGCGATAGTAATTGGTTAGTGCAGGAGTATATTTTTACTTGCTTAGTTAAAGCTGATTTGAGAAACGCGGTAGTAAGAGTGATAGAATTCAGAAGTGAAGTGCATGTACAGTGTTAGCACTAACATTACGCGAGAAAGCAAGCGATGTGATTGCTTAAATCTGAAAAAGTTTCATAATTGAAATAAATTCGCGCAGAAGGATTCTGAACGAAATCCAGCATTTAATTTTGTACGCCACGATCACGCACGCTCAAAGTGTGGTATGTCGGCCGAGTGCTAGAAGCATTCAATTCAATAACGCTAGTTATTCGAAGCTGGAAGCGCGAACGACGGGTACGCGGCACGCAGAAGGACGACTCCAGTGAAGACTCGAGCGTAGGCGAGAAGGACTTGGTCCAATTACGTGGATGGTGGAATCTGGAGAGATCGAGAGAAAGGTCTGGAATTTGGACGAGTAGCGGAATCCTGAGATCGAAGGAAGTGGTGTAACCGTGGAACATCGAACCAGTCGAGTTGCGCGGCGAGGACTGCGAGCGACCGAAAACACCAAGGTTAACTGATGGCGAGCGGGAAGGCGATGTCGAGGTAAAGAACTAGCAACTTCTATGCAGCAATTTGTTGGGAAATCGTGTAGCTTTAAATACCAGGCGAAGCGTCCTAAAATAGGTGAAAGTTCCAAATAATTACTGGGAGAAACATTCCGAACGTATGAGCGGCAGTTTAGATTTCATTCGCTGTACGCACCAGTAAATTCGTTTGAATGCCATACCTTGTACAACTTTTCTAGAGTGAATATGATATTTCATGTAGTGTAAAAGTGATCTTGTTTGAAAGTCACGCTTTTATTGTATTATATCAGGGATAATTAGTTGCTATAATTAGTAAAGGGTACGATTTAAGTAACGTGTGTGTCACGTTTATTTTTGTGTTTGAGTTCACAGCATTGTAATAAATGTGCGGCTTAAGGCTGACACCTGTGAACAGTCTATGATAGAATAATTGTAGAGAAGCACTTAAAGGGCCGTGCACGGAGAAAACTTAAGAATAACAAAAGTTAAATGAGGTATACGAAATAATTCAGAAAGAGGTAGAAGCACAAGAATTGTAAATAGTTCTTATTGAAGTATTCAGGCAGTCGAGGTGACGCCTATACATTTTTTTGTGGTTGTGTTCTTTTCTTTTTGTTGTTTCTGTTTTCTTTGCAGTGACCATCTACGCAAAGTGCATACTTTATTGTATATTTGTGCCACTGTGTAATTTGTTTACTCACTGAATATATGCTCATTTTACCAGAATTTTACCTAATTCATTGTGTCAAGGGTTCAGACCTTTCTCATACCCGAAAGATCCTGCTTCCTGAGAATTCAAAGCTCGCTTCACGAGCATTCATTGTTTCACGCTTTATCGCCACCGGCTGGAAGGTAGTAGGTGGGTGTGTTACAATATATATACACACACACACACACACAAATAACCTTTACTCTTATTACCCTTTTTGTCTGCGTCTCCTGTATGCTGAACGCGTACCCATGTGTTTCGCCATACATAGCCATCCGTGTCTGATGTTATGAGTGTTCTGACGGTTGAATGGTTTTTTCCTATTTTCCTTTGTGCGATGCTGCATCTCAAGTCTGACCGTGAAGACTTGATGGCAGTCACTTGTACTGTTCCGTCGGTAACGAAGCACGATATGAAGACTTTCTGAAACAAATACACAAATTCGCGTGCCTGTGAAATCTGGTCCAAAAATAACTCTTGATCTGTCACACGACTCAAGGGATCTGGATTGCCTTTCAACGCTTCTCGCACTTAAGCAGTAGTCAGGATGAGTAACAGCGTGCGAGTGTTCAGAGAACTTTTCAGAAGGCGAGGAGGAAGAAGAAAAAAAATACCTGAATTTCAACCATGGTTGCGTCTACATATTTACGCAACGCGTCTCCAAGCCCCTTAAGGGACGTTGAGCGCTTTAGCGCTGGGGAGTAATCCTCCATCTTTAAGTTATGTCACGTCCAGTCGCAGTCAGTTGTCAAGACCACCGCCAGGTAGCATCTCGGCGTACGCGCCTCCAGCTACGCGCTCCTGCGTCACTACCCAGCGGCCAGAATTGTGAAGGAATAAGGATAGGGGTAGGGTTTAGGACGGGTTGGACTAGCCCTTGCGAAGCAGCCAAACTCGTTTTGTTGGAACAAATTTCACACTCATGTGAATCACACTCAATCTCAATGCGACGGGAATCGAACCCGGACCTCAGTGGTGAAAGGCTAGCGACTTCGCTATATGCCACGAGCGCGGTTCTCATAGAATATAAACTATTTCCGCTTACACTCAGAATTAAGGTTAATCTCACCATGGCCCACTTACAGTGTAAAGACAACTGTCCTGGGATAACTCGTAATATCGTGTCGGACTTCCTTTAGCCCGGCGAAATACAGCAACTTGGCGTGGCATGGACTAAAGTCGTCGAAATCCCCTGTAGAAATATTGATCCATGATATCTCTGTAGCCATCCATAATTGCGAGTGCTGCAGATGCAGGATTTTGTGCGCGAACTGACTTCGATTGTTCCATAAATGTTCATTGGGACTGACGTCGGGTGGCAAAATCATTTCCTCAAACTGCCTCTGACTTGACCCATTAAAGCCAAATTTCACCGTAGTCTTAACGGATACGTTCGTCATACGTCCGACATTGATTTCTGCGGTAATTTCAGTTATGGCCAAGTGCACCGACCTAAGTTAAAATGTCTTGTTAAGAAACGAACGTAAAATTTTAATGGCTGTTAACTCAAAAAACAGATGCACCATCGGTAACGGTTGTTAACTAGTGGGATTTAGCTAACGAATATTAAAATTGTACTTCCCATTACTGAACGCACTTTTTTACGAACTCGATTGTCGGTTATAGATGCTCTTTGAACTTGCGCGAGTTTAACCAAGATTTACTTACAAAACATTGGAGCCACGCGGAGTACATACCGATTGTCGATTGTATTTTAGTGAAGAAAATGGATCCTCCATGAAAGAGGCAGAGATCAGCCAATTTCTCAAAGTACGAATTAAATATTTTACTGGAGCTGGTGGAAAACTACCACGGTATTGTGGAAAGTACAGACAACAGTATCCAACACTCCAGGAAAACCGTGTTGTAAAATCCATCCATTACAGACCTTTGTTCTGCAGTTGTTGCGGGGAATTTAATGTACTGTGCACTGAGAGATGCTACTGCTGCACTAACTTGATTCACAATTCGCTGTGTTGTGGTCTTCTGTATATTTCCCACGTCGCCAATTAAAATGTTAAATACACCCGTGGGGTAATATCTTAAAGCAGTTAAGTAAAGCTGTTCATAGGAGAAACTGGAAAGTTTCTGTCGGTAGGGAATTCTAACCTGTCGCTGAATATCGCAACCAAATGCAACACCGTACTTTTGGTTAAAAGAAACCTTTCTTGAAACTTCCTTTCGCTGTAGTCATTGAAAGGATCACCTCTATCCATCACTATTGTCGTTTGGGTTCTTTGATGAAACAAATAATCATGTGTTTCGTCGAATTCACAATCGTCACACACTGTTTTGTACGCCATTGCAAATCCAGCACTAATTCCCGTTAAAACTACAAACGGGCCGAAACTGCCCGATTAAAGTTAACTGCAGCTAAGAAATATTTAACGACCGTTAAACGTTAGTGCATCAGATATCTGAGACAACGGCAGTTAAGTTAACACTTAACGTGAGTTAAATTTTAACCAATGTTTGTGCACTTGGCCATTAGTGTTGCTTGTAGCACTGTCAACTCTAGGCAAACGTCACTTCTCAATAATTAAGCGAAGGCCGTCGGCCACTGCGTTGTCTTTGGTAGGAGGTTATACCTGGAATTAGGTATTGTCGGCACACTCTTGACACTGTGGATCTCGGAATATTGATTTCCCTAACGATTTCCGAAATGGAATGCCCCATGCGTCTAGGTCAAAGAACTATTTCGCGTTCTAACTGTTAATTCCTGTCTTATGGCCATAATCAAATGTGAAACCTTTTCACAGAAATGACAAGTACAAAGCAGTGTCATTTTATATCTTTTGTATGCAATACTACTGTCACCGGCATATTTTGATATTGCTATTCCATGACTTGGGGCACCTCCGTGTATATTCCGCTTGCAAAAAACTCTTTTGTCATCGCGGCTTTCATACTTACCGATTCGACAAAGAAGACGGGCTTTGCGTTCATGGTGTTGTCCGTGGTTCCTTGTTCTCCGAGGAACACCGAACCGACCTCCAGACCCTGTCCTTACGACCGAACCTGCCATCAGTTTCGCTAAAGGCACGTCGAGGTGGGTCGGTTCACTCGTCCTGACGGGGAGATTCTCTCATGTGTTCCTTTCTCCATCTTTCATCCTATTGTCATTTCATATGTTACCTACATTATATCACCCCCATTTTTTCCTCACTGACCTTTTTTATATGTTGAACGCCCACCCATGTGTTTGCCGTGCATGTCGACCCGTGTCGAAGGAAATGGGTT
The DNA here is from genome assembly GCA_011170035.1 of Teleogryllus occipitalis. Taxonomy (NCBI): domain Eukaryota; kingdom Metazoa; phylum Arthropoda; class Insecta; order Orthoptera; family Gryllidae; genus Teleogryllus; species Teleogryllus occipitalis. The sequence goes on along the minus strand of BLKR01002445.1, from coordinate 2,668 downwards.
ACCTGGGAGTTGAGGGGTCTGTGCTTGTTTATCGAATGCCGACTTGACGCCGGATGATTGTAAGTAGATCTGATCTAGCCACGTTCACTACGAACAACGGTGGGCCCTGGTGAGTAAGGGGAGGTCTCTGGACCTTGCAGGTCCCAACACTTTCTTTGGCCTGGAACTCTTTCTGGACGGGCAGTCGGGTGCTAACCCACTCCCGATCAATCGGCTCATACCAGGTCTGACAACTCCAGGGTGAGTGGGGGGTGTCATGGTGTCCCTCTACGGGTGTGCGGCGGGGAAGAAACCATGCCATTCTCTGCTATGTCCCCATGGCAATCCCGGCACTCCAGCGGAGTGTCCCCTTATTGGGCTTCACGGTGGGAGGGGACCTCGGGGACGAATTGAAATCCCTTTTCATGGATTCGATCGCCCTACCTTCTTCCCAAAGGAAGAGATTAAACGAGAGAAATGTAGACCTGGAAAGCTTCTTCTGCAAATAAACCGACAAGCCATCAAAACCCCGCTTTCTTGAAACGACGTGCAGCGAATAGGGGGAAATCAATGAAGAGAGTAAGCTCAATAAAACTTGCCATGGCCGTAAAGAAACTAGGAAAGTTCCAGGCAATCGTCCATCAACGCATTGGAACCATTATTTTCGAGGGTCGGTCGGACGACCAAAAAGTTTTGAAAGTGAAGAAAATAGACGTCCTCCAGGTTCAAGTGTCGACTCACTCTACCTTAAACCTATGTAAGAGTGCTGTAAATCACGACGAATTCGCCACCGAAACCTTTCAGCCTGAGGGAGTTACATACGTGTACGAGATTCCGCAGAAGGTGAACACGGTACTCAACCCCACCTCAACGCTGATCCTCACATTTGACCGCCTCTCTCTTTCGGAGATCTTATATGGTTTCTACGATCTGCGTGTGAGGCAGTTTGTGCCGAACCCTCTACGCTGCTCTTGTGTCAGAGGGTTGGCCATACTCAGTAAGACTGCATGGGCAACTTGTGTGGTTTGCGTTAAAGAATGTCATGACTTCCATTGCAAAACTGGCCCCAAATGTGTCAAATCTACGGGAGACCTGTTTCAAACACGTGCTCTATCTTTCAAAAAGAAAGAAATACAGAAAATCCGAGTCTAAGGTGCCTTTCCCTGAACCGCGTCGACGGTTCCTCACCAAAAATAGGGTAACCCTATCAGTTTTGCCCGCACCTTGATATCAAAATCCTCGATTTGCCAAACTAGTGCGGAGATACAACGAACCTCCGTACACGAATTTGGTTGTCAGGTGTCCCTGGAAGATATCGTCTGCGGAGAGGCAGATACCAAATGTACTTTACTACTTGAAACAAGAAATAAGACAGCTTCATATGTCTTAACAAACACCCAAATATGTGAGTCTGGGGAAATGGAGTCCGAAAGGACCTATTTCTAGATCCCGATCGTCTGTATCAAGAGATCGTGAAGGTACCTCGATCTATGCCACCCTCTGCAACAGCAGTCAAGACAACTCTGCAATGGACGAGAAGCCTCATATGAGCTCGTCCATCACATTTTCACTGACAAGGAAAAAGAAAAAGAAACCCCAAATCTAATTCCCCTAGAATAAACTCTTTACTCTTAAAAATAATGGCTTTCCTCTCGTGAAATATCAATGGCTATCGTACATGACTAAACTAATTGAAGCTGATAATCTCTCGATATAGACCCGTTGTTATCTGCCTTCAGGAAACAAATCTTCCTGAGCATTCCCTCTCTCTTCGCGGTTTTTGTTCTTACAAGCAAGACATTGATGATACCTCCGTGCACATGGAGTCGCTACATTTGTGACACTCCTTTCCAAAGAAATAGACGTACGAAGCAGTCTTCGGGCATCTTGCGTTCGGACCAATTTTTGTAATGCCCCGATAACCATTTGCAACTTCTATATCCCTCCTGGACAAGCCGTTTCGCAAGATGACCTTGTGACTGTCAACGTCCCTTACCGTTTCTCAGTCTTGGGGACTTCAGTGCTCATGTTCCCGTCTGGCGCGATTCTACTAAATACTGATCATGGCACTTATTTCCCTCAGGCGTCGAACACTTTTTCCTTATCGATCTCGCTTTCTACAGTCCATCATTATTTCCAAATGTAGAAAAGACCACCCTGGAAGACCCCCATGGTACCGACCATTTTCCTATACTTGTCCAGTTAATGTACCCGATCTTGATGTCCGCCCATCCTAGCGGTCAATCCAGAGTGTGGATTAGGTCAAATACGGTAAAGAACTGCACATGCTGTACCGGTGTCCCAACCACGTTAATTGTATGGCTCCCCAGTTTACTGAAGCCATCCTCGACGCCGCAAACACCGCCAAACGGAGAACGACGGACCGACCACGACATCCTCCTGTACCCTGACTGTCCTGTACGCAACATACGTCCTATACGAAACGATAACTGTCTCCGCGGTTTGTGAGCGGAAACCAGCATTGGCAAGGATCGATAGGTTTCATACAATTGAAACTTTCATCGAATACAAGAGGTGTAAAGCGAATTATCAAGTCATTATTTTGAAATGTTCTACGATACTTTCGTTTACGAATCTAACACGTACTTTTATTCTTCTTTAGAATTATGGTATATTTTTGTTTTAAATTGGAATACGCAAATAACGGGCGAAATTTTCCTCCGTCCCG